>CAOKYR010000265.1:0-113689 GCA_948473455.1 Teleiodes luculella | reverse complement strand
ATAAAGACCTTTCAGGGGTTGCAGTCGATACTGGAAGGGTGGCTAAAATTATGAGAAGCTTTTTTATTGAAGGAAAAAACTGATCATCGCAGTGATCAATGGCTTCTAGCACAGTTGCAGGTTTTTGCACTACTGATTCCCAGTGATTGTGCCATATTTCGTATTCACTTAGAAAGCCTTCATTTTCACCATCTAGAAATGCTTGTGCTATCTTTTGGAGATTTGCTTTTATCCTGGAGTCATCACAGGTCTTCTCAGGAAGAAGCATTTGAATTCCTTCGATGGTTGATTCATGTGGTGCAAAGCGAGCGTCAAGTTCTGTTATTACGTGATCAATAAAAGGATAAAACACATTCCTTCGGAAGTATATTTCAGCATTCTCTGCTGGAATGTTGCTGCGCTGGGTTTGCCTTCCAGTTGTTCTTGGCACAACTATGTCGCTTGAACTCATCTCCTGTGCTTGCTTAAAAAGGATCTCGAATTGACTTTCGTCCCGAATATTTTGTAAAGTAGTTTTTACTGTTTTTACATAACCGCAAATCTTGGTCAAATCAACATTGACTTTCTGCATTGCTTTGTTTAGGTTTGCGGTATATGAAAAAACCTTTCTCAGAATAACTGCAGATACAATAAACTGGCTGTTTTCCATAGCGGTTAGCAAATGGTATGCTTGAGTAGAGACGTCGCTAGTAGCAGAATCTTGAAGTGCTATGAGTGTTTCGCGTACAACGGGCACCATTTCTGCAAATCTTTCGACAGCCACGTGTTTTTCAGTCCATCGTGTCTCACAAAGAGAGATAAGCGTTGAATGAGATGAATTAGATTGATCCGCAATTTTCTTCAAAAGGCCGTTCCGAAGTGGTGATTGTCGAAAAAAGTTTATTACGCTTTTAATAGTTCCGATGCAGTTTCGAATCATTTGTATTTCACATGAATGCGCTAGAACCAAGTTGAGAACGTGAGCAACACAGTGTACGAATTGTGCTCTCGGGTATTGTTCTGCGATTATGGTTCTCACACCTCGTAACCGGCCGCTCATTACTGCTGCGCCATCATATCCTTGCCCAATCAATTTATCCATATCCAAATTATAGGATAAAAGACGTGTTATAATAGTCGTTGCCAATGCTTCAGCAGAAACATCTTCGACGGGGACAAATTCTAAAAAATCTTCTCGTATTATCGATTTTTCAGATGAGTAGTGCACGTATCGTAAACAAAATGCTAATTGTTCTCGCCGAGATATGTCTTGCGTTTCATCAGCAAGTACAGTAAAAAATCCAGCCTCTTTGACCCTATTAAGTACTTGCGCTTGAATAGAACCACCGCATAGTTCAATCAATTCATTTTGTATTCCTGATGACGTATACATGGCTCTACTGTGGATGTTTTGTGTAAGTAAATGATTCTTTAGTGATTCATCGCCAGATCGCGCACGATAACGAAGAAGTGCTCTAAAATTACCATCATTATGATCGGGTTCATTTATTCCAATTTCTCCAGAATCACAGCTTCCTCTTAGTGCTATTTCTTGTTTTCCGCAAAGAATAATTGTTTCAACAATGGCTTTTAATCTTTTTGTGTTCTCTTCGGCAATTTTATTGTTTTCTACATTCATGCACTCTACAACATCAAGCGTTTTGCCTTCCGTGACCCTTGCATTTGCTGCCTGCTCAACAGCAAATTTATGGTACTTCGTTTCTGCATGATGATCAAAGCTTTCTAAAGCTTTTTTCCAGCTAGTAAATGGCTTATTTACAAAGGCTCCAAGTTCTTGACGGCCACGACCGCCTTGCGTTTTTCCAAGTAAAACACATACTTTGCAAAGTGCTCCCTGCAGGATGTTTGAATATACCAGCCATGAATACTTGGCAGTCCAATGACCCTGGAAGGAAAGTTTCGTTTTACCAGTGATAGTGACTGGAAATTTAAACGAATCCGGTGGAGTCCAAGGCTCTTTTAATGCTCTTAGCTTTTCTTCATCATTGCTTGGTGGATGATTTACATATTTTCCAATATCATTATCACAGGCCGTCATGGTTGTGACTGTGGACGTAGCCGAACACAAATCTATCCTGGCTGTAAAAGAAAAAAAAAACCTAATACAGTCGAACCAAATATGCGAAAACTCTATTAGCGAGAAAAATATACAGGTCCCGTAATTTTTTTTAGCCCTAAAAAACTTCAAAACCTCTAAAAAGTATCCTAGGTATATGTTATTACAAAAAAAAACTACCTGTGTGATAAACTTTCGGCGTGATCTAGTATCAAACAAACATCCATACTTTCACTTTTATTACATTAGTAGGGATACAAAAAAATAAGCTATGGATGTAATATAAAATATATATAATATATAGGTTAGGTACCTAACCAACTACGTCATCATTATTACGAATCTAATAACAACTCAGTCATTAAAATCGGTTAAGTAGTAGGTATATATGCGCTTACATACTTACAATGCATACACAATAATACACATAAAGTCAGAATCATACCTTTAGGCTTCGCCATAGTTGGGTAAAATAAATAAATAATAGAGGTACCTTTCTTCATTTCGTTATCATCTGTATCTGTGGATGGGCCAGCTCTATTTACCTCTTCAAAATTACGGGAATTCACATCGTCTTTTGACATAAGTTCATGGGACTTCGGTCTCTCTTTTTTAGGAAAAAAACCCAATAGAGATGCTTGATTTGTTCGTTTCATACTTTTTAAGAGCGCCGACACTTTTTTCTGTTTAAAATGACTGCACGAAGCGAAGCGACAAAACAGATTGCTCAACAACGCGCCGCCGCGCCGCGCCGATGTGCGGGCGGCGGGGGTCAAGGCCATTTCCCCGCTGCCCGCTGCCCGCGCGGCGACCGCACGCTCGTTGAGCCGCGCGGCGCGCACTCTGCAACTAACTACCTATATTATTCGCTACAAACGTTAGTAATAATTTATTAATCTGTTGAACAATGGGGGGTGTCCGGACACCCAAAACACCCCCCTTATATACGTCCATGGCTGTCTCTAAAGCTCCTATTAGAACTATCTAATTACGTCCAATAGCCATTGGGTGATGGAAGGTGGGAGCTTTAGTTGTCGGAGTGGATGGGGAAGAAGATGGCTCTCTAGTTACGTAATAAATCTTTACTTTACTTTTCGGGATCGGTGAGGGCAGTTCTGTAGTCTGTTTTGTGAGGCGATAAATCCAATCTTTTTTTGTCGGGGTGGTTGATGGTGGTTTAATGGTAAACTTATTTTTAGAGTCAATCCTAACTTTCCCCAAATTATGGTTCCATGGCCACTGTCGTAGTGTCGGAGGATTTATACCTGACTCCGGGGCCATTTTCTTGTATAGCCCCGGAGTACTGCTCTGCTGGTATTTTCTTAATTTATTAATCTGTTGAACAATGGGGGGTGTCCGGACACCCAAAACACCCCCCTTATATACGTCCATGGCTGTCTCTAAAGCTCCTATTAGAACTATCTAATTACGTCCAATAGCCATTGGGTGATGGAAGGTGGGAGCTTTAGTTGTCGGAGTGGATGGGGAAGAAGATGGCTCTCTAGTTACGTAATAAATCTTTACTTTACTTTTCGGGATCGGTGAGGGCAGTTCTGTAGTCTGTTTTGTGAGGCGATAAATCCAATCTTTTTTTGTCGGGGTGGTTGATGCTGGTTTAATGGTAAACTTATTTTTAGAGTCAATGCTAACTTTCCCCAAATTATGGTTCCATGGCCACTGTTGTAGTGTCGGAGGATTTATACCTGACTCCGGGGCCATTTTCTTGTATAGCCCCGGAGTACTGCTCTGCTGGTATTTTCTTAATAAGTATAGTATGATGACCGAAATCATAGCGAGCAGCACCACCGTCAATATTATTTTAACCCGCTTCTTAATATGAGTATTATTGATGTCCATCTCGTCTTTTTTTTTTTTTTTTGGGCTGTGCAAGCTGTAATATTTACCTTTTCTGCAAGATGACTATGACAAATTTTATTTAACACTATATACATACATACATCAACAAAACAACAGAAAAAATAAATTATAAATAAAAAATGTTGTCCAGCGCGTCTCCTCGAGGTGGTAATGTTCCTAGCAAGCAGGCAGCATTCCCCCTCTGGATTGTTAGGAACAGCCAGCAATTTCTTCCTGCGGACAAAAAAAATCGTTGTTATTATTTATTCATCATCATCATCATCAGCCGAAAGACGTCCACTGCTGGACAAAGGGAGGCCTTTGTCCAGCAGTGGACGTCTTTGTCTTTCGGCGTATTAAGTACTACAGTGACTGGCAACGGATGGATGAGACCGTCCGTGGTGACCGTCTGACCGTATCTGGAAGCTTTAAAGTATTAAATTTAGCCTTTTACGTTTTATGGCAAGTTGATTTATTATTTCCTCGGGATCTAGTCGCACCGCCAGATCTCGATGTACGCTCATCAAAGCTAAACCAGTTAGCCTTTCATCTCCCATCTTATTTCTGAGGTAAGTCTTTAACCTCTTTAAGGTAGTAAAAGACCTTTCAGGGGTTGCAGTCGATACTGGAAGGGTGGCTAAAATTATGAGAAGCTTTTTTATTGAAGGAAAAAACTGATCATCGCAGTGATCAATGGCTTCTAGCACAGTTGCAGGTTTTTGCACTACTAATTCCCAGTGATTGTGCCATATTTCGTATTCACTTAGAAAGCCTTCATTTTCACCATCTAGAAATGCTTGTGCTATCTTTTGGAGATTTGCTTTTATCCTGGAGTCATCACAGGTCTTCTCAGGAAGAAGCATTTGAATTCCTTCGATGGTTGAGCCTGTCTCTAAAGCTCCTATTAGAACTATCTAATTACGTCCAATAGCCATTGGGTGATGGAAGGTGGGAGCTTTAGTTGTCGGAGTGGATGGGGAAGAAGATGGCTCTCTAGTTACGTAATAAATCTTTACTTTACTTTTCGGGATCGGTGAGGGCAGTTCTGTAGTCTGTTTTGTGAGGCGATAAATCCAATCTTTTTTTGTCGGGGTGGTTGATGGTGGTTTAATGGTAAACTTATTTTTAGAGTCAATCCTAACTTTCCCCAAATTATGGTTCCATGGCCACTGTTGTAGTGTCGGAGGATTTATACCTGACTCCGGGGCCATTTTCTTGTATAGCCCCGGAGTACTGCTCTGCTGGTATTTTCTTAATTTATTAATCTGTTGAACAATGGGGGGTGTCCGGACACCCAAAACACCCCCCTTATATACGTCCATGGCTGTCTCTAAAGCTCCTATTAGAACTATCTAATTACGTCCAATAGCCATTGGGTGATGGAAGGTGGGAGCTTTAGTTGTCGGAGTGGATGGGGAAGAAGATGGCTCTCTAGTTACGTAATAAATCTTTACTTTACTTTTCGAGATCGGTGAGGGCAGTTCTGTAGTCTGTTTTGTGAGGCGATAAATCCAATCTTTTTTTGTCGGGGTGGTTGATGCTGGTTTAATGGTAAACTTATTTTTAGAGTCAATCCTAACTTTCCCCAAATTATGGTTCCATGGCCACTGTCGTAGTGTCGGAGGATTTATACCTGACTCCGGGGCCATTTTCTTGTATAGCCCCGGAGTACTGCTCTGCTGGTATTTTCTTAATAAGTATAGTATGATGACCGAAATCATAGCGAGCAGCAGCACCGTCAATATTATTTTAACCCGCTTCTTCTTAATACGAGTATTATTGTATTTTTTATCAAATAAAATGTCTTTATTCTTTCGATTCTTCCGTTGCTGATGATTTTTTATCAAATAAAATGTCTATATTCTTACGATTCTTCCGTTGCTGATGATACATAGCATTTTTAATTTTTATATCAAAGCGACCTGTCCCTTAAATTGAAATAAATTGTTCTGTTCTAAGTTTTTTTTTTTTTACATTTTATATATTAAACAATTTAAAACTAGTAATACTCTGACGTTCAAAATAATTATTGTTCCACTCCAGGCTTTATTGAACACGAGTGTAATAAAAAAATAAAATCGTTTGACAAGTACCCGCAACATCGACGATATAGCCCGCAACTTTGTACTAATGAAAAAAGTTACGCGGCCTTAACGTAAGACATATTGAAACAAAGAGACCCGCGCATGCTGGTTAAAGTCGTAACGAAGTAAATTTTTTATCGATTAAAAACAAAATTATATATTTTTAGGTGAAAGGTAGTTACAATATTCCTTTCGGAACCTTTCAATATAATAGTGATGTCTAAAAAAAATCATTCTTGTCCGTAACCTATTTGCTTTAATTGAACTACGTAGTTATTCGCTTGAATCTGAATGCATCGTCACACGTGGCCAGCGGGATCCTGGAACCTGGATCCACCGCTATGATTTTATTAAAATGTTTATTGATGCGCGACTGTTTTTTAGGAGGCGATTCTTCAGTCTTTGATTTCTTTTTAATATATCTATTTGTTTAGTTTAAAGCTCCTTCGATAGCTTTTTTTAGAATCTCCTGGCTAATATTTTCAATTAATTAAGGAAAAACGTTGATATGCGGTGATAAAAATAATATATTACGACATTTACAATGGAAAGCGGAATTACAAGAGAAAAAACAAAAGAAGAGAGAAATCAATAAAAAGCATTTAAAAAAGGAACGTAAATTTCAATGTTCAATTTATATATCATTTTGAGTCTTCAAAGGAGGTTCGATTTTCGACATGCCCCCCGACGTTGAAAGACCTGACTTTCAACACTTTTAAGCTGAATTTTCCGTGATAGGCAAGGGGCAAATCTTACTGAAAGATCTTCTTATCACACCATTTGAAGTTTTTATGTCAGCCACTCTGCAAATGCCGTCTGTACCAGGATATAGTGCGACAATGCGTCCGAGCTTCCACTTGAGAGGCGACGTGTTATCTTCTTTGACAATAACCAATGTGTCTGTTTTTAAGGAGTTATGGTTAGTTTTCCATTTGCTTCTGTGTTGAAGCTCAGCAATATATTCAGTTGACCAACGGGACCAAAACTGTTGACGTAGACATTCAATTTTCTCATATCTACTGAGAATGTTCATAGAATGATCTTTGTAATTCCGTACTGGTAGGCTAGTGAGTGGACGTCCGATTAAGAAATGGCCGGGTGTCAATGGAGTTAAATCTTCTGGGTGTGATGACAGTGGAGTAAGTGGTCTTGAGTTTAAGACAACTTCTATTTCTATTAAAGTTGTGTTTAGCTCCTCATATGTCAAATTACAATTTCCCAGCACTCTTTTTAAATGATATTTTGTCGACTTGACGCCCGCCTCCCAAAGACCTCCAAAGTGAGGAGAATAAGCCGGAATGAATTTAAAGTTAATTCCGTCATTGGCTGCTGTTTCAGCGAGTGAGTTGCAATTGCTCTTTAAAAACTTGGATAGGTCGTTGTACGCACCCACGAATGATGTACCATTATCAGAATAGATATTGAGTGGTTTTCCACGACGTGACATGAAACGACGCAATGCAAGAATGAAGTTATTACTTGTCAAATCACCTACCAGTTCGAGATGCATTGCCTTGGTAGTGAAACAAATAAAAACAGCAATATAAACTTTAACAATTCTGCATCCTCGACCATGACGACTGACTGATGAGATATGACCTGCGTAATCAATTCCTACATTTTCAAATGGGTAGCCATTTGGGTTTAGTCGCTGCTGTGGCAAATTCCCCATTAAAGGTGTCACGCCTTGACCCTTAAGACGCCAACAACGATGACATTGATGAAAAGTTAACTTTGACAAGTTACGACCACCGATCGGCTAATAAGTTTCTCTGATCGTGGCCAACAGCAGTTGAGGACCAGCGTGCATTAACCTTTTATGTTCGTGACAGAACATTAATTTTGTAAAATGATGAGTGGACTGTAGAATAATTGGATGTTTCTTATCATAATTAAATTGAGAATTCTCTAAACGTCCTCCAACACGAATTAAATTGTTTTTGGCCAGGAATACATTTAACTTGAGTAACGGACTCTTTTTTGGCAAAGGCTGATTTTTTATTAACATTTCGTATTCTGGAAAAGATTCGCGTTGAGAGATTCGAATGATTAAGTTGAGAGAATTTGCAAGTTCATCACTACTGAGAGCAGCAGTAGTAGAAGATGGTTGCTTTCGACATTTGTCAATAAATCTTAGCATATATGCTGTAGCACGCACTAGTCTCGAGTAACTAGAAAAATGTTGAAAATTGAGTAACCCTACGAACGGAGTAGAGTCTGTCTGAGAGGTGTGTAAAGAAACTTCAGGTTTAATTTCAGGCACTTCGCGAATGGCACCTGGATTAGACGGCCAAAGTGATTGATCACTTTTTAAAAAAGAAGGTCCCGACCACCATAAATCGATGTCATTTAACAATTTTACATCGACTCCACGGCTTATAAGATCAGCAGGATTCTTATCTGTCGGAACATGCCTCCAGGTACAATTGCCCGTAGTTTCTAATATTTCAGCCACCCGGTTACGCACGAACGGCTGCAGTTTATTAGGCAGCATTTTTAACCAGGCCAACACGATCATAGAATCACTCCACATAGTCGTGTGTCCTACTGGCGTGCGGATGGAAGATATCACCTTCTGATAAAGACGAGCTCCAACTAGAGCGGCGCACAATTCAAGCCTGGGTATAGTAGTTGGCTTCAATGGAGCTACTCGACTTTTTGCTAACAACAACCTTACTACAACTTCACCCTTGTCATTGACACTACGAGCATAAGCGCATGCGCCGTAAGCAAGCTCTGAAGCATCCGTAAATATATGGATGTCTAATAAATTTCGAGACTCACAAGTGACTAACCGGGGCACGTGCAATTCGTTCAAGACAGGTAAGTTTTCGACAATGGTAGCCCATGTGCGACTAATTTGAGATGACATTTGATCATCCCAATCAAGCTTTTCCAGCCAGAGCTTTTGAAGAAGCATTTTCATAATTATTATGCACGGGGAAAGTAAACCGAGAGGATCGAATATTTGAGCTATTGTCGATAGCAAATATCGCTTTGTGTTATTATTAGAAACGGATGGATTAATTGGAAAAAGAAGTTCATCACTTCTCGTGTCCCACAAAAGACCTAAAGTCTTAGAAGGTAAGTCGTTCCCAATGTCTAGATTAACAGAAGCGTGATCGGATTCAGAGGCCAAGCGATTATCATTCGATTTCCATTTACGGAGATTCATGCCGGCTGATGCTAGTTCGGCTGATACCTTATTACGAATGTCAATGGCGTCTGATAAATCGTCTGTAGACGTAAGTAGGTCATCGATGTAAAAATCGTTGATGATGACGTCAGAAATGTTCTGCTCTTTGCAGTCAAGGCCTATTTGTTTTAGACATCGCGTAGCAAGAAAGGGTGCACTAGCTGTGCCATATGTGACAGTATTCAGCTCAAAAATCTTTAGATCTTGAGATGGATCATCACGCCAGAGGATTCTTTGCAAATGCCTGTCATCTTCATGTACCATCACACACCTGTACATTTTTTCTACATCCGCAGAGATAACATATTTATTCATTCTAAAACGTAGAAGAATAGATAGTAAGTCGCTCTGTACAGTGGGTCCTACCATTTCAATATCATTGAGTGAGACGCCAGAGGTAGTTGGACTACTGGCGTTGAAAACAACTCGAAGTTTTGTAGTCGTGCTTTCACGGAGGACACCATGATGCGGTATGTAGTAACTGTTAGTTTTGGCATTTAGATTGCGACATTCCGACATGTGACCTAATGAATGATAATCTGTCAGAAAATCTTTATACATTTTGCATAAATCTGCTTGTCTTTTCAGCCTACGTTCTAATGAAAAGAGACACTGTAGCTCTGCTTATAGAATTACCGAGTACATCAGGGTTTTCTTTAAGAGGAATTTTTACACAAAAACGTCCGTCATCGAGACGAGTTGTGTTTTTCACAAAGTGCTCTTCACATAATTTCTCTTCCGAGGAATATTCTGATAAATGAGGGCTAACTTCTTCAAGCTGCCAAAAACGCGAAAGCTGATTCTGAATAGTATCAACAAAGTTGCAATTAATTGAGGATATATCATTGCCATTTTTAATTGGGCCTGAAACTATCCATCCCAGTTTTGTTTCTTGCAAAACTGGTTTGCCTTCGCCAAGCTTAATGTGTTGCGATCCCAATAAGTCCCAAAAGACATCTGCGCCAAGAATTAAGTCCACGGAGGCTGGCGTGTAAAAGTTGGGGTCTGCTAAACACAAGTCTGATGGAATCTTTATATTAGAAATATCCACCTGACGGCAAGGCAATTCATCTGTAATTGAAGGCAAAACATAGCACGATAATGATGCTGAAAAGTTCTCATTAAGAGATTTCATTTGCACCTGACACATTTTCCCAATACGTGAAGACGTATTATTAATACCTATTACAGATTTGTCAACCTGACTAGTTGGCAAACTTAATTGGTTCATCATTTTTTCAGTTAATAAGCAGGTAGTGCTTCCACTGTCTAATAGCGCGCGAGCAATATGTTCACAATTATTATTATCATATAATTTTATGAGTGCTGTAGATAATAGAACCTCAGTCTGATTAGAGCAGTTTGATGTGACAACACTAGCTGAAAGAGCAAGGTTGTTGTTTTGAGATGAACTACTACTTGATGGCTGAGATGTAGGCACATGAGACTGAGTCTCATTGTTGGAGCGAGCATTAGAACTTTTTTCAGCTGGGACGTGCTGAGCCTGCTTATAGTCCGCCACATGAATGAGTGCGTTGTGTCTACGCTTACATATTTTGCAACCCGGTTTTTTGCACCGATTTGCATAGTGACCGACGCGGAAACAATTAAAACATACTTTTAATTGCGGTAGTAAATTAAGCCGCGCTTCGTTACTTAGAGCAAGAAACTGAGAGCAGTTATCTAAGGAATGGTCTGCATTACACTTTGGGCACGAGATTTTCGTGGTAGAATTTTCACTTTGCTGTACAGATACCAAGGCTTTTATTTTAGGATTATTTTTAATAGCCGAGCTAGAATGAGTCTGTGAGGTAGTACGTGATAACTCCAATGTCTCAATCAAATCTGCATGTTTCCGCAGAAAAGCGATGAATGAATCAAATGTAACCGATTCTGATTTATCTAAACGCCCCTTGTACGCTTCCCATTCACGAAATGTTTTCGTGTCTAATTTCTGAACAACTATGTAAATAAGAAGTGTATCCCACTGCTTAACGGGCTCTCCTAAAGACTCTAATGCCCTGAGATTTTTATTTACATTGTCAAGCAAGCTTTTAATTGACGTGGAGGACTCCTTCGTGATCGTTTCCAAATTGAACAAAGCAGTTAAATGATTTTGTATTAAGATACGTTTATTATCATAGCGGTCACAAAGAAGTTTCCAAGCTACAGAATAATTTTTAGCTGAAAACCCAATGGATTGAACTACCACAGCTGCGGAACCCACTAATGAACTTCTGAGATAGTGGAATTTATTAATCTCGTCTATATCCTGATTTTTATCTATAAGACTAGAAAATGTATCGCGAAAACCTATCCAATTTCCATAGGAACCGTCGAATTTTGGCAGTTGAATGGTAGGTAATTTGACAAGGTTTTGTTTTCGAACAGTTGTACTTTTCTCAGATTGAGTGTCAACTGAGTCAGTATGTTTGTGGTACTCAGATAATATATTTTGGGCTTGGGCTAATAATCCGTAATAACTGTTCTCGAACTCGACGCGATCAGTCGCGAGCGCCGCCGAACCCGTTGGATCCAAGCACTCAAGCTCCATCTGAACATCATCGTACTTACCGTACAACTCCTGAAAACGGCTAGTTCGCAATTGCAGCTCAGACGCCTCCACAGGAGCCAATGCAGATATATTAACTCCATTTAGATAGTTTCTAAAAGTGGTTACTTGACCTTTGTAACTCGCTCGTTGTCTCTTTAATAACTCAGTTTTATCATCATCACCTTTAGACATCTTTGGAAGTCGTTCGTAAGCCTGTAACTTTATACAAATAAAACAGTGAATTAATAAAATAAGTCTAAGCAACAAACACTTAATATATGGAGGATTTTATCTTAGTACATAACTCAAACTGATAGTTCAGTTTGATAATTTGAACTTTTGAAAGTAATGGTAGTAAAAAGGTAGGTAGTAAGTTTGTGACAATTTTGATCGACCTTCAAACACAGATTTGTGTATGTAAAACATAAACAAACAATAGGTTAATAACTTGAGCATTAATTAGTAACAAAATGTACTGAATAAATACATTTATACGCCTAAACGTATGAGGTATACTAAACAAAATGAGACACTCAAGATATAACAACTAAAATACCTATAGTTTATGTATAGTAAATGAGAGGTACTGACCTTATAACACCATAAATTTTACTTAAATACCTAGGTACTACCTGAATAAGAGTGTAGGGTTCTTATTATAGCTGAAATAGCCAAACACAAGCTCAAAAGTTCATTTCAATAAAATCCACATCCACATTCCATAGATTGTCCGTCACACCACGTTTCCATGAAAAGATATCATCCGGTTCGTCCTGGACCAATGTTTAGTTTAAAGCTCCTTCGATAGCTTTTTTTAGAATCTCCTGGCTAATATTTTCAATTAATTAAGGAAAAACGTTGATATGCGGTGATAAAAATAATATATTACGACATTTACAATGGAAAGCGGAATTACAAGAGAAAAAACAAAAGAAGAGAGAAATCAATAAAAAGCATTTAAAAAAGGAACGTAAATTTCAATGTTCAATTTATATGTCATTTTGAGTCTTCAAAGGAGGTTCGATTTTCGACACTATTCATAGATACACTAGCGCTGACGCCGTCGGTTTGTATGCAACACCCAAATCTTTTTATAGGTATTAACCATGGCCGCCATAAATACGCTTCATGATCCTCGATTTCTGGCCATTGACTGGTGATTTTATGAGGCGCCACCCGTCGCAAGAGTTCGTGCCAGCCCCTAGATGTATATGTGACGTGTATTAATCCATGCTTTGGTTGGGGAAACAGCTGAAAAGATTTAGTTTTTTCGCGAGCGTACAATTCTTGTTGGATTGACATCCATTTAGGAATGGTTTTCCACCAAAAAGCTCCTTTTAAAGTGTCGACGTTGATAATTTTACACACTTTCGAAATTTCATCATTTTCAATATATTGTTTATTGAAATAGGCGTCATAAATGCGCGGATCGTTTCGCTTCACACCGAAGTAGCGGCACAGTCTAGCGTAAGCGTGAGTCTCTATGTTTGTATGGAGAATGGTTTCGTAGGATTTCGCCAATTCTTGAATGATATAATTTCGAAGTTTACCATCGTAGCATCTTCCGTCTGAGATTTCACGATAATTGGCGGCATAAGGTCCTTTACCCTTCATTGCATAAACATAATTTAGAATATCTGGTTTTTCCGATAAAGTTAGAGATGTTTTCATGCAGTAATTTATAAATATGCCCAATTCAATAAAAATTCTAGATAAATCTCTTACGTCTCGCCGTATTTCTGATAATAACTTGGCCCTTTCTTCAGAATCTAACAATGGACATAATATAGAATTTAATCCACGCTTTATCGTATAAATCTCCAAATTCATTTCTTGCGCATCATAATCACGCTTGCGCTATCGCATGGGTGGTAAATAATTGATACATTTTGTAGATGACCTGCGGCTGTGATCAGATTTACCACAGAATTTACACAACATTGTTTCGGCTCAAAATGACAATAATTAAAATGAGAGAGCACTTTTACACTCATTGAATGAAAACTTGGTATTATGAAACAAAAAACGCAACGTTTTTAAGTGAAAAACAATCGAGTCTGCCCGAGTTCCCGCCACGCTCGGGTAGCAATAATGCACGACCCGATAATTGGCGTCCCGAGTTTGCACACCCTGATAATTGCCGGCCCGATATTCCGTGTACATGGTTTTTGAAATACGGGCTGCGCATTCCTGGCCGTGCTTTCCTGGCCGTACAATATCAGCCCGAGCTGATAATGTACGGCCAGTAATGTACAGCCAATAATTGGAAATACAATTAAGTTATTAAATACACTGATCTCGAACTACATAAACTCTGTTTAAACTGTTCAAACTAATAAATTATAAAAATATTAGTTGACCTTGAACTTTCTCGTTCGTAAAGTTTTTATCTTCGTTCCAATTCACGCATAAAAATAGAGATCTGTTTTAAAATATTATGTACTGTATGTAAAAATAAAAACCGTAAACAAAAATTCAGCCTCATCTGGAATTATTTCCAAAAATTCGTAAGTGTCCCAGACCCTAGTTTATAAGTAAAGGATTTTAACCTGGTATTTGTTTGTATTACACTTGAAGAAGGTTCAGAGACCATGACATCGATTTGATGCCATAGGTGCGTAGTGAAACGATCTTTGACCTTAGTTGCAAATTTCGCGCGTATGTACAGTCAGTTGGCGAGCAGGTACAGACCTGTCGAGTTTTGGGAATAATTACTTTGCCCTTTACGCGACTTAAAATACAATATTTTGGTAAGTTTGTTTTGTGTTCTGATTTTTGTGTTAAACGATAGTATTATTGCTTTTATTTGGAGATTTGTAAACTTTTTGATTCAAATGGCTTGTTTTAGTGCGCACGTAGTTTAACGAACTTAATGAACCAGAATTTGCCGACATGCCTGCACTTCCAAATATCGTCCGAAACCTCTACCATCTCGTGACACGCAGTGCAATGGCTACAATCATTGGCCGATTTTCGATACTTTGAAACAGCCCAGAGCTTGCCGTGTCTTGAATTGCACGGGTAGATCTCGCTACCTATGTTCTAAGTGCGACATTTACCTCTGCTTTACTAAAGACAGGAGAAATCGAATTCCAGACGCAGTATCTTTTACGAACAGACGGCGGCCAGTATTCTCGCAATCAGACGCCGCCGCTACTGATTGCTTGCAGCGTTTCCCGTCTGATCAGGTGTCCAGGTGCACGGGGTAACACATTTAGTGGCATTGGTACCAAAACGTTGGTGGTACTAGCAAATGCCGGTCTTCTCAGGGCGTGAAGCAGACTTGGAACGCGAGCGCGTCTTGCTTTAGGAGCGAGAGCGTTCCCGTTCCTCGCATAAGATGCATGAGAGTGTTGAGATTGACAGGTGCATTTGCTGAAGTAGCAGCATTAACAGATGCAGACTTACCATAGGAAGTTTCCAACATGGAATCAGCCAAGTCTGCAAGTTTGTCCAAGGGCAGGTCCATCTGGGCCTAAAGGATGCGCTGAGTTTCCTCAGGAAGGTTCATCATCCATAACTCGCGCACAATGCTCTCATCAGACTTCCCTGCTAGTGAGCGAAGATGTCGCAAGAACGAAACAGCCCAGAGCTTGAAGTGGAGCGCAGAGCGCAAGGCTTGCGGTCGCCCATCTGCTGCTCTCCAAGCAACTGTCGTATGCCTTTTTATAAGCTCATTTTTCATGTTCTCATACCTATTTTCCGGTGGAGGGTTTATAATAACATCCTCTATTTCGTCAGTTATACGGTCATCCAAAACGGATAATAAGTGACCATATTTGGTTGAATCCCTGGTGATACCAGCTAATTCAAACTGAACATCTGCTTGAGGCTCAAATTAAACTAGGTACGATATTTAAGAAAAATATTCTTTGCTTACCACATTTATCTACGTAAGTTCACCCGCTTAACTGGAACGACGCAATAATGTCTACATTCGTCAAACCGTCGCTGCGGAGTGCGGGACGCGGGTCGCGAATTCGAACGAACGAACGGCGGACCGTGGCAACCGTGACGGGAGGGTGGGGGAACGGTGAATATACTTGGTTCGTCGGTTGATCGTGGTGTGCGAGCATAGTGCGTGTCTCGCTGTGGCCCAAATTTTTTTAATTAATTTATTTTTTAAAACCCGGTCTACAAATGAAACCTTCCCCGGACGCTCCCCGGATGCCCTCTAAACTAGGACAAATCCGGGGAAACCCGGACGGATGGCAAGCCTAGCTTGAGCGAACCAGACGTGGGGTTTGTTAGGCCAAAATGAAGACAACTTTACTGAAACTGCGCCCACATTGTGCTGTACTTCAGAATTTGATTGCATTAACTTAGCAATCTGCTTTTGTAACTCAGCAATTTCTTCCTTTAATTCTTTCTCCATGATAACAAAAATTTTTTTTTATAAACTTAAATTAATAAAAACCAGGCACAATTAAACACCCAATTAAACCTTATACTATTTAACAAGCATTAGTTAAACATTCCAATAAAAAAATATTTTGGAAATTATACTTAGAATTCCTACTCCCAGCATCCAAAATGTTAAGTTTTCCTATTGCAGCAATTAATGTGTTAACAAGTAAATTGGAATGATAGTATAAAGAAAAACAAGCTAGAAACAATGCTTTAAGTTAATAGTAAATAGTTATGAGAAACAAAAGGGAAAACAGAGTAAAATTTGTCAAAAAGAATTGAGCCGTTCGCACAGGTTCGCACCAAGTAAAATGTTAATTTATTTAAAAAAATTGTAAATGCACATATATACACAGGTTGCAATTATGGTTAATAAGATTAATATTAAGCCTACTCCTAGTCCTAGTCCTTAAAGTAGATTGCATCAACTATACATGCAACAGGAACAATAAAAGTTCAGTCACAACAGCGGGGCTAACACGCCAGTTGTGACAAACTCTAAATCCCTTACGGAGCTGTCAAAGTGTCACGAAAACGCCGCCATTTTGAAATTTTGTCAATTTAGCGAATATGGATGCACGTTGTGACGTCAGTGTTTTATCAAACTCCATGTGGGTTGACAATTTTTTTCTCAGAATTGCGAACATACCACCACTTTTTACGACTCATTTGTCGCAAAATGACAGTTTCATAAGGCTAATTTGTCAATATTTATCAACCTCAAATACGGAGCGTGAGATTCTTTGTGGGTTTTATGGGACTGTAATATTGGCTGAAAAATCGTATTTTCTTCATTGTTTGCCTATAAGGATGTTTGTACACACTAAACTAAAGTAATTGAAAGATGTTCTCTTCCGTTAGCTTTTGCTATTTTACTAGGTTTCTGCCCGCGGCTCCGCTGGCGTTAACAGCTTTTCCCGTGGTAATGAGGATTATTTCCGCGGTAAAAGGTAGCCTATGTTTTCCCCAAAGTCTATACTAGCTGTGTACCAAGTTTCATTAAAATCGGTTCAGTAGTTTTGGAGCCTATTCAATGCAAACAAACAAACAATAGATATGTTATAGTTGTAAGTAATTAATATTACACTATTCATAGATTCGAAACTTCTCACGAAGGCCCTCTGTACCACTGGGGTACCATAGGACAACAACAACAACAACATTCATAGATTGCAGACAAAGTAATAAAGAGTTTTAATCAGCATGCTTCTATTAAATTTAGGAAAAGAACAGCGATAGAAAGGAAGTGCTCAGAGATCTTTGTAAACTTCGTTTGTAAGGACTTTGTCGAAGACTCAGAAGTTTGGAACCAATCACAACCCAAGCTTAGTACTACTTACCTATGCTTAGTCCATGAAGTAAATAAGCTGACATACTTTTATTAACTTTCCTTCATCAATAATCTAGTAAAACCCAACGCTGGGCTAAGTCTCTAGTATGCCTTTGCCAATATGACTGGCTAAATCGAGTTTTTGCCCATGAAGTATCTTTGCCTCACATCGGGGGTTAGAAAGAAATGCATGAGCCACATTCAGAGATTTAATTACTTCCCTGCGCATATAGTTATAGCATGGGTAAAGAATCTTTGTCCCTGGTTATAGGGAATTTAAAACTACAAGCGGTTCAATACTATATAATCTAACTAGATGTAAGTAAATAACTAAACAAGTCTACAACAAGTCTAGTTAGAAATCAATATTAATCCGATGAAATAAAATAATATTTTTTGATACAGCCCATGCCAAACTTCGAGCTCGCTCTGAAGTTGCGACGCGCATGAGTACAGTCAGCGACATTATAATTAAAGCGTTTTATTTATTTTTCTGGGGAGGTAAGTGTAACTTATCATATTTAATACCTAAAGTCAACCAGGATAAATAAATAACAACAATAAGTTAAAATTATATTTAATAAGTAAAAAAAAATTAAAGTGGTTTTACACCTATAAATTCTGGTAATGAGTTGCTTGAGCACGGTAAGACTTCGCTATCGTTGTCATCTGATTCTTGGCTGTCATCGGTATCCTCTCCTATCTCTCCCTCGATTTCTTCATCACTTTCAGAATCACTGTTGCCGACATGAATGACTAGTTCGTCGGTTAACGAGTCAATGACGTGATCACTTTTTTTGTACTCTTCTTAATTTTTTTTTACTTTAGAGCATAAACCCCCATTCTGCCTCACCCATCATGTTAGCTTTTTCCCTCACTAGTTCCATGACCTGATTGGTATTCCAATTTATATTTTTCTTAGCAACATAGCCCTTGATAGCTGCCCAGGCCATTTCTATTGGGTTTAGGTCGGGATGATATGGTGGTAATCTTAAGACCGTGTGATTATTCTCTTTGAGAATGCGGTCAATATTATATTTTTTGTGCTGTTTTTTGTTTACTTTAATTAATTTATAAAGTTGGGGCTTTAGCATCTCTGGACTAAAAGCTATCTTTTTTTCACGAAGCCATGACTGCATATCACATTTTCGTGAATTGGATGTTGGGGCGTGATCTTCAAGCGTGTTATGATATGACGCATTATCGACGACTACCACGGAGTTTGCGGGAAGATTTGGCATCAATTGCGTTCGAATCCAATTCTCATAGTTTTTATAATTCATATTGTCGTGGTAGTCGCCGGATTTCGTCCCAGCTTTAAACATAAGAAGAGCATTGGGGCACAAAACCGGCTTCTGAACCCGCATGTACTATGACCACTCGTTGCCCCTTAGAAATCTTTTTCTTCAGCCCCTTTTCTGTACCATCACCCCAAGCTTTAGAGCTGGTATGCGTAGAGTCGACGTACGACTCATCGGTATAAACAATTGGTCTCCCCTCTGTGCGATAACCTGCTATTTTTACCAAAAATTCTATACGTTTTAGGCGTATACTTGTTTGTTCGATCAGAACCTTTCTATTATTTTCTGTTCGTTTCCACGCAAAACCTAATTCTTGTAATATTCTTCTCAAACTTGTAATGGAGCCTTTAAAATCTATGTCTTCTCGTAATTTCCTTAAAAGGTCTTTTAGCGTTGGCAATTCCTTTTCTGTGATGTGAAAATTGTGTACACATCTTTTTATCACGCCTTGATCAAAATTATCAATGCCAGTTATCTTTTTTTTTCCTGACCTCTTCTTTCCGGTAGTACGGAAAACTGAGCAAAGATCCGATTTGTTTGCTTCTGCATTAATTCTGCGCACCGTCCATACTGAAACTCCAGTAGCAGCCGAAATTCTTTTTGTTACATGTTTAAGGTCAATTTGTATGCCATTTTCTGCTTCTTTCTTCATAAACTCCGACACGTTATGAATAATTTTCCTAGCTTGCCGACGTAAAACGGTATTACGTCTAGGCATTTTGACAGCCTTTCAATATCAAAACAGTAGGTACTCCTAAAGTATAACAGTAACAAAAACAACAACTTAAAACAATAACGTAACGACAAACAATAACAATAAACTAATATCGTGAAACGACGAAATAAAATATACACGCGACTGTACTTTCCACTGCTAAAACCTACATGTGTTGCGTAAAAGCACTGGGCGCACACTGACGTACGAGTAAACATGGCGAGCGCGGTGCAGCGCAGGAGAGAGCGGGGGTGTGGTCTCCCGTCCTTAACCACCTCGGACCAATAATCATAATGGACAGAGCCTTTCTCGAAAAGAGCTGTCCGTTTTTTGTTAGTGTGCAGTTGCAAAATTGTATTAGTGTGCGTAGCTAGGGATGTGACTTCGCTATCGAATCATATCGATAGAATTATAGTCAGCACAGACAGACTAGGTACAAAATCGCAAGCCAACTCATTACAGACCATAATACAATAAAAAATGTGTTCCAAATGTAGCCTTTTCCCGTTTTTCACAAGGTCGGCTACCTGCATCTTATTTTAAAGCAATTTATATTTAATTAATTTCTGAAATGAGTTGCGCAACCATTTTGTTACCGCGCTTAACCCGTATGGTGGAAGCAATAAAAAAATCATATAACTAACTGGTAATCAACTTTTTATTTACAATGAATTAATACAATTATAAAATTAAATCAAATATAATACACAGGTGTCTAACCATGCATGGCTTTTTGACGCATAAATATGTTAATGACCTTTGAATAAAATTAATTTAGTATATTTATTTCGGACGCTACTTTCAGTTACAGCACTCTTCATAACGAAATGTATACGGAGCTGCAAATACTTCTCACATACCGATTTTATTAAAAGTAATTTATGGTTTTCTAAAAAGTTAAAATCTAACACGTGTTCATTCAAACATCGGAATATATTTTGATGATTTGAGTCCATTAACAGCATTATAACGTCTCTGATCATTTTATGTACATTTTTGACGTCAATTTTGCTATGGTGAGTGGTTATCAAACATTTGCGTAAAACCTTTTCACACACTTTACAAATGTAATAAACGTCGTCGCTAGGGTAAATTAGCCCTCCCTTGTCTTTGATAGAAGTCAACGAATTTCTTTTAGAACCTTCTAGCGCAGACAAACAATCCTCGCAAACTAAAGATTTTTTAATTTTTCTCACTACGAATCCCGCTATATAATAAATTACCTCAGCAACATATTCTGTAAGGCAACTAGGGTCATTAATGTAACAGTGGTCATCATTATTTAATAATTCCCTTTGAGTTATTTCGTCCATGTCCTCCAACAACCTATGTCTAGCAAGGGATTTATTTATATTTCCAACATAGTTTGACTTTTGGGTAAGATTTAAAATTGGTATGTCTTCTAAAGGTAAACAGTTTCCTTCTGCAACTTTGAATTCGGCATGAATGAGCAGTTTTTTATACGCAGCTCTAAACTGCTTTGCAGAAGGATTGTTATTGAAACCCCCCATAGATCGCACTGCACCAAAGAACAACTCCAAGTGGTCTTGTGAAAACTTGTATGTACATATAAAACTCATTTTCGGTGGATCATGTGTAAGTAAATCTTTGCAAAGATTTTTAAGCGACTGTAGACAAATAATAAATCCCAAGAACCCAGTTTTTCGTTGCGAATCGACAATCAAGTCATTTGAATTCAGATTTGAATTACATTTTAGACTTTTAATGTAATCTATACCGTCATCTATAGTCTTATATGTTTTTTCAAGATTTATTGGCAGAATTGCTTTTTTGTGCCCATATGAATTAAGATTCCGGGAATTCAATAAATCAAATAAATTATTAAACACACGGATAAACTCGCAAGTTGCTTCACAATCTGCAAACTCTTTTAATTTGATTTCATTACGACAAAACATTAGTGCATCTGAAACAGATTGGCTAAACAGCTGGGCTGCTAACTTTACCTTCATTTTCTGTTTTACATAATCAATATGTGCTTGTCTCAGTTTATTTGCCAAGTGCAATTTTTCTTCAGTCTGCAGGTTGTGAAGCAACTGAAAATATTTAAATGATATTTCTTTTCCTTCTTTATTAAACATCACACTTTTATCACCCAGTGTGTTACGAACAAGTTTCAGACAGTGGCAAGGATCAAGAAGTATTGAAATTTTATGGCCATTATGTTCAAACTGTGTGTTAAAATTGTTTCCCAATTCTAAATTACAACCAAGAAGCTTAGCCATAGCAATATTATTTGGCGCACCATCGAAAGTTAATGACACAGTGTTAACACCAGACTCAGCCAACAAATCCAGACAAGTACGTACAAGCTCAGCTTTTTGCGTACCTGATAAGCCATTAATTAAGAAGTATCCCACTGGTATTTTGAAAGAACCGTTCACAGCAGTCAACATAAATGCAAGTGATTCGGTAGCCACTGGAACACTTTCATCATCAACATTATTTCCCACGTTAACGTAACCGTGGGAACGATTTCCATCCCACTCAACACATTTCCTTATGGCCATTTCGTCCATGCATAACGCTCCAATTACCGGTTGATTCTGTGATTTTATTTTAAGCATCTCAAACGATTCCTTCGTAAAGCCTGGATCACAGTCGACGACCTGGTACCATTTGCTTATTGTTTTAGGATGAGGTAAGCAAGAATCAAAATGCTGACGTACATATTTGTAAGCCCGCGGTGAAAGAAAGTGTAATGTAAGTGCAAATTTTCTAAGTTCAGGTGAATATTTTTTTGGAAGCTGTTTCTTTCTGTTTTTACTATATAGTCGCATCAGCAAATCCTCATTTTTACCGCCTATGTTACTCAACAAATCTAAAGACTCTGTTTCCATAAAATTCTGATTTTTTAAATCATTTATAACGTTTAACAATGTTGCATTCTTTTTTTCAAGTCTACGTTTGTTTTCTCTTAACTTTTTAATTGTCCTTAATCGTCTCGAAGCTAATGCCCGAGATCTTGCTAGAGATCCTAAAACTCTTACTGCGCGCCTGGGTGTTGTAGGAATGTCTTCCGTCTTCACACCACTTTCTTCCAACTTCTTTCGTTTTCTCGGGGTAATCAGCCCAATTTCATCACGGCGCTTGGGTAATTTTCTTTTCTTTGCAACCTGCAACAATAATTTCAAAATTCTAAAACTTGGGCTTTATAACAAAATAACCTTTCCTAACCAAAGTTAGGAAAACTTGCCATACTGAAAAGTTTTATACAAGAGTCAAATAACTTAGGTACCTAGTAGCACCCGCCATTAGGAAAACTTACCGGTTGATAGTATTCTGGATATCCTTCGAAAATGGTTGGTACTGCATCAGATTTAAGTTTTTTTATTGATAAGCCTTCGATGAAAAAGGATTCCTCAAAATGTTTCGAACAAAGCCTGGAATGCATTGTGGGTTCCCAGTTTTCACGCCTTACAGCTTTTATCCACTCGTTTCTTATTTGTGGGCATTTTGGGAACCTGAAAATGACTTGTTAAATCAAAAAGAAACTGGAAAGTAAAATATTATCGATAAAACTAAATTCGATGGTAAGCGCATCACTAGCTACCATACTAATATTATCTTGGTTAAATATTTAGTTTTGAAACGTTATTTATACAATAACTACAAAGGAACGTATAGTATAGATCATGTAAAACGTTACCACTACAGTTTTTTTGGTAATGAACCTCATTACAACCATGTAACATGCCAGACAATTTTGTCAAAGACTTACTTATGAAATGACAAATCCGGGTCTTTTACTCCTCCTTTGGTGGTTCTTGAAGAACAATTTACAGCCGAACACGACATATTTTCAGTTTGCACAATTTTTAGCTTAAATACTTAGTAAAACACAGTAATTTTTTGATTTTTAACGCAACGTCACACAATGTTTTGGCCTCCAAGGAGGTTACAACCTGACACGATCTCGCCGATAGCGCAGCGTTGCCAAACGTACATCAGGCTATCTCTTTTACTCGTAGCTAGGATTCATGTGCTGGATAAAGATACACGACGACTGTGCTTACACACAGATATAAGAGCGGCAACGTCTTATGGCTCTGTCCATTATGATTATTGGTCCGAGTTAACCACTTACGTCCCCCAGACACCTGTAATGTGCCATTGCGACGCGATTCGCTCGATGTTCAGAGCGAGCTAGAAGTTTGGCTCGGCCTGTACATTATTTATTTATCAACTATTACTTCTATTCTAGTAAACAAATTAACATAATATGTGGTTTTACATAAATAAATAAATAAAAAATCATGTCACCTTTCCCTCTTTTTAAAACCTAAACACTAAATTTGTTGATTCAGTTACAACTGCAGCCGTTATAGTTACTAATTTAGCTTTCTTTTAACTATGAGGAACTAGCATACTAAGTATATAATGGTTATAAATATTTAACTACAATACATGAGTATTATAGTAGTCTGATAACATAATAAAAGTAAGAGTAAGAAGTAAGTATAGCACTCCTCATCTTCATTACACCTACCTTATCTTCGTTACACATAATTGTTAAAATTGTATCTTTTTGGTACCTACTACTACTACTAAATAATATTTATCCCAGTTTCCTCACTTCCAGAAACCTAAGGCACATTGCACTATGCTTAACACTAATTTACTAACACAATTTAAGGATTTCTTACAGCAGTTTATTTGAGAAAGAACCACAAAACATAGCGTCTAAAGCCACCAGTGTTGCCGCAACTAAGTTCCCAAAAAGTACATATCCAGCGCTGAAAAGGTACATTTTGGGTTAAAATGGTACATGAGCAATGCTTTCACTAAAACCACTGACTACTGCTTCTCTCGCTCTCTCGCAATGAATGCGAGACAGGGAGAAATTGCCAGCTCGCCAGAAGTTCTATTTTTTGGATTCTAGGCGTGAGAAAACTTACCTATATTAAATAAAAAAATCCCCGCAGTTTTATAATAGACTCATTGAATTGTTTCTCATAGTTATCATAATGGAGAAATCGCACGATAAAAAAATCCAAATCGTGATTGTGGTTGAAATTAGATCTATAATCTGAAAATTAAAAAACATATACATATATGCTCATAATTTTAAATTTTGTAACTAAAATCATAAATTAAAAGTTACTAATTCTACAATTAAGTCATGCATATTTGTTGCAACAAATGCCTTCACCAACCTTTTGTTAGCCCAGGAGATCTAGGACGTTAGGTATGTATTAATTATAATAAGATTAATTGTTAGTAAGAATAATTTATTATTATTGTTTAAATTTCCAGCTGCTGCTGTTAAGTAGTGATTTCGGCGGTTCGTATTTGACCGAATCTTTGATACCTTGTTTGGTCATCATGAGAGCTGATATGGTGTCTGTGTTTAATCTGTTACGATTATCGGTTTTGATGAGTTTAAGCTGGCTGAATATTCGTTCGACCGAAGCATTTGAAAATGGAAGGACTAGAAGTAGGCAAATAACTTTCTTTAGGTTGGGAAACAGAGGGTCTTCGTTCATGTTTCGTAACTTGAAAACCATATTCCAGTAGCTGGTGGCCGTTAACGTTGGGTCTAATTTCAATGTTTCATGATCCAGCAGAGCATGTTCTCGCCATTCTTTGTGTAGAGCTGGCTCGTCAACAACACTTTTCAAAACTGGGTATCTATTTAACACTTCATTTAAATCTTGTCGTTCGAACGATTGTGCCACTTTTGGGTCCAGTATAGATATAGTGTTAAACACAGGATCATTAAAATCAAATCTGTCCTTGATTTGCTTGATCAATTCTATGTAGAATGTAAGGCAGCGTCTTCTGAGGTTAGTCACATCAGGTAATGCTGAAGGCTGGTCTTGTAAGATCTGAATCACAGAATCTTGTGCCAGTACTCCAAGATATATCTTTTCGAGTGGCACAAAGTGACCCGGATTGGCGTGATCAATGAGTAACGGTTTAACGTTTTTGACGTGGTTTAATTGCATGTAATTAGATGCAATGGATCGGATTAACTTTTCTATTTCGGGCTGTAGGCAGTGTAGAAGTGGTTTGTCGGATTGGAATAATTTGTTGAAATCGGTTAGGAACTCTAATATGTATGATAGAAATTCGAGGTACACCTTTGTCAGTTTATTTTCCAGGCCTTCGTAAATACGAACGTTAGCGCTTGTGCCATCTTCGAACATCTCGAGGCGAAAATACTCAGTTAAGACCACGTACTGCTCTAGCGTGCGATCAACACAGGCTTTCAGAGAAAGCCATCGGGTGTTAGCTGGGCTCAATATTTTATGCATTTCCACACCGTAAAACTCCTGGCACTCTTGAAGACGGCTTACTCTTTTAGAGCTTCGGCTGAAGTGTGCTCCTATGTTTCTTAAAAGGTCTTCGATCGAGCTTGGAAGTTTAGAGCACGCTTTTGATGCCACTAAATGCATCATATGGCAGCTGCACTTTACGCAAGTAATATCCGGTATGCTTTCTTTTAAGTGGCTGAAAACTGAGTTATGCTGCCCAACCATGCTATTAGTGGTATCAGACGCAAATCCTACGATGTTTTCTAAAGGAATTGAGTTGTTCTTTATACGGAGTAGCATGGCCTCACATAAATCTTCAGCTTTACCAGAGTTGGCTTCATACAAATCATAAAATCTTGTTTCGACAATTTCAGTGTCGTTGTTGAAAAATATAACTGACAGCGCGCATTGTTTTTTTGTAGATACATCAGTTGTTTCGTCCATTATCAAACTGAAGAAATTTCCAGGAGTTTTTAAGTGCGTTATCAGCTCGGATTTACAAGCTGGCGCTACAACTTTAGTCAGAACGTCAGTGGCTTTAGTACGACCTAAAGACATTTCTCGTGCAATCGTTGAATCCGGGAATGAGTTACGACTTAATGCGACAAGAGAATCAGCCAAGGATAACGGCAAATTATGTTCAGCCAAGAATGCAGTGAATTTTACTTCTGCACGTCTGGGTTGATCCCTGCTAGTACCACTAGTTTTTTTTAATAGGTCACCAATGTTTTTAGAGTGCTGTATAGCATTAGCATTTGTTTGGTGTTTTGTGGTTGTTAAGTGTCTTTCTATTACAGGTTTATGATTAGTAATTGTTACTTCACACAATTTACAAAATGCAGTCGGTTCTTTATCTTTTTCTTCTTTCTTTTCTAGCCATTTGCAAAATGATGACAACAAAAGCCAGTCATCATTGAATTTATAGACCTGTTTTTTTTTTTTAGCGGGTGGTTCTACACCTTGAAACTCTTTCTCTGACTCTGGTACATTATCAAGCTGAACTGTTTCAATGTTAGCAGTAGAACTAGTTGCAGGATTTTCTTGTTCAGCAGGCCTTGTGCTTGCCTCTTTCTTTGATAAAACCGTTTTTAAAGAAGACTTTGTGTTTGAGTCTGGTTTGGAGTGAGATAATGCTGTAATACCTTGCGCAGCAGGGATAGTTGAAGTGGACGGCTTTGTTTTTTCATCTTCCACCATTTTAGTCAAATTAGGTTTTGGGTGTAAGCGGCGGACAAATTTATCCATTTTCTTACTGGGTTAGTTAGTAGTGAGATTTGCTATTGTCTTTAGTAATAAGTAGTTAAAATTGTTTCAAGCTTCTGTTCCATGCACGTGTGCCCAAGCGCGTAGAAATCATGAAATTAAAACAACAAACATTTTAGCGTCACACAAGAAGGCACACTGCTAACTTATAGAGATTATATTTGTAAGAAACCAACACCATTACTAGGTATTCAATGTTATATTATACGTATATTTGTCGCATTCATTATTTATGAATTATGATTGTTTGCTTTTCATGGCTGGTAAAGCGCCAAAGATCAAGATAAAGCCAAAAACAAGGGGTCTAAACTCTAAAACTTTAAATAAAAAACAAACAGCAAACAAGCCAAAAAAGTCTATAAACTGTGACTAAGTCAGTAACAATAGGTACAGCAGACTGGTAACAATCCTAATTTTATTAGACAGATTTCATCCCAATTCATTTGTTTTGTAAGAAACTAAGATCTTTTTGAAGTATCTATGCCATCGATATTTTCTACACAAAAAAACACATTTTTTGAGGCTGGCAACTCTGACAAGCTATACTAGGGCTTCGTTCAGCTTGGTGATGAGCAGGCGTCCTAGGGTGTTAAAACTGAACGCAGCCCAAGGAAAGTATGACATGACATGACATGATGACGTACCATCGAAAAAATTGCCGCCGACCTGTTTTTCGCTCGTATTGTAATGAAATAGGAGCAAAAAGCAGGTCAGCGGCAATTTCTTCGATGGTACAAATACATCTAATAATCTAGGGTTCGTTCCTAAACGCCAGGGTAAATGTAAAATTTAACTGTCAGCCGTTCCAAAACCACCCGAGTGAAAACAAACAGCTCTTAAACCTTGACAAAAATGTAAAATTTACTTTGACAGTTGAAACTTTAACTTTACCTAGGCGTATTGGAACGCACCCCTAATTTGTACCTATGTAGTATGAATGTAATATTAGGAATTATTTGTATAAGATGTTCGATACACACCCGATAAGAGTAAGTGTTCGCGTGGCAAACCTGATAAAACCATACCTAATCTGCCTGGGGTTTAAGTATAAATTAATAACCGAACAACGTGATTGTAGGCACAGTTGTTTGTATTTAGGCCTATATCCTACAGTGGACTTTTCAAAGCCCACAGCAAAACACAAAATATTTAGGGTAATAGGTATTCTCAAGGAAGTATTTAACAACTTACCAAGCACCACAGCAGCGAGCGAATAAAGGCACCGGTCAGCCGCCCGGGGCCGCCACGACCAAATCGGACACAGGATTAGATTAGTGGAAATAGGCTTATTCTATTTATTTATTGAACACAATGTACCTATACAAGAAAGAAAATCACTTTCCCTTATCCCAGAGACCAATATTTCGTGCGCTTAAATAAAAATACAAAACAAAATGTAAGTAGGTACTCTATCAAACCCACGAGGATGGAGTGACTGACATTTTGACTTTTGTTTGTATGGGGCCGCCGCCACTTTGTGAGCACACGCACGCGCCGCACAAACCGATATCCATCCATCCCATCCATCCCTGTGAGTAGAGTAGAGGTGGAAGCGAGACAGAGTTACTTCCTTCCTACACTAGAAGTCCCGTGAATTAAGGCATTTACATCTTTAAATCTTAATGATAAGTGCTTTGACCGGGGACTTCTTTCGTGAAAAGAACTAAACTTAGGACCGAAGACGCCATCTCGTTTTTCGTTTTGGCGGCGATTTAAAAAACGTACGTAAAATAGTCTTTACAAGACGATTTTACACATGATTTCGGATGTTAAGTTGAAAAGGTACGTAAAATGGACCCCATTACACATTACACACGGGAGGCTTAAAAGGTACGTCAAATGTGTAAAATGTACGCTAACGGCAACGCTGAAAGCCACTGCCGAAGAATCAGGCTTTTGACTAGGCACTTTGCATGTATGCATTATGTTGACTTTCTGACACGCAATTCTTCATCTTTTGCTTGGGTTTCGGTTGAGATCACGCCAAGTAGAACTCGGAGTTACATGGAGCGAAGCCAAGGCCACGGCGCAGGGCAGGGGGAACTGGAAGAATCTCTTGAAGGCCCTATGTATCCCCTGGGTACCTTAGGATTCCAACAACAACAAGTAGAACTCGTTGAGTAGCGTTGCATACACAAAGATTATTCGCAGCTTTTTCCACTGCTGCTACTTATTTTGCAGCTTTTCTCGAGGGCCATTTAAATCGGTCAGAGAGTCAACTTCAGGAAATCTTCCTATTGAAACGGGTAGAACAAGACTCTGAAACAAACCAAGTTAGATGAATATCATTGCATTTAACTAGTTAGATTACGGTAAATGTACCATGTGTGTGTACTTACTTACTTATTGTTTTTAGCTGTTTTTTTGTTTATACACGAATAAATCGTGCTATTGTATAAAATAAAATTTGATTTTGTTTGTTTACTTTTTTTGTAACTTTTTTTTTATACATCCGGTGTGATTAATAACTCACTAAATGAAAATAAACAGCAAATTTAGATAAAGACAACATCATCAACTTTTGTATAGCGCGATCCCTTTCTTTCGTAAAACAGTGTTATTTTAATATCTGTCAAAAGCACGGATCGGCTAGTATTGAATGAATGGTATTAGGTAACCATAGTATTTAATAGTATTTACTAGTTCCACGAGTAACTGTTGTAAAATGGCAACAATTGGAGTGACAAAAATTGACAAAATGATTTCACGATTATTGAGTTTCTCAAAACGCCCGGTATGTTCGCAACAAACGTAGAGAGAGAAAGGAATAGAGGAGCTAGTAGCGTATACGGTGTGAGAGAAAAAATGTCATATACATACATTGCAGTTATATATATTTGAAATTAGTATTTTCACGTACAAATTCTTACCCCATTTATGGGTAAAACTGCCTTCTCCAAAATGGGGTAAATTTTTCACACTCAAGTTCAAGCTTATGATCCAAAAGAACAGTAGGTAAGCGAGCTATCACACTGGCGACAAAGACAAAGTAGTGCAAAAACGAAAAGGGACGCAGTTATGCGCAAGAGTGAGCGCGATGTATTTGTATCTCATTCTAACGCATAAAGAACTGCGTCCCTTTTCATTTTTGCACGACTTTGTCTTTGTCGCCAGTGTGATAGCTCGCTAAAATTAGAAAAGTCCGATCAGAGTACTAAGTAATAAGTAATTTAATAAGTAATTCGATCTAAAGTATAATTCATGGAGGTAACTCAATGAAACAATTTTTTAGATTAAGTTTCATCAAAATCGGTTCAGTAGTTCTATGATTAAGGATATTTTAGATTTCAGGCATTTATTTACACCTTGGGTTACGTTATTAAAGTTTTATGGTAAGGATTCCAATTTTTTTCTGTAAATGAAATAATTATAGCCTATGTAATGTTACCCGGGGATAGTGTAGCTTCCCAATGTAATAGTTAAAGATTTTTTTAAATTGGTTCAGTGCTTTCGAAGCATATAATAATAATAATAACCTTTTTATTTCCAAACTAAAAAATAAATAAAATTAACATTGTGTGGTTAGTTATACTTTTTAATCTTAATCTATTACTAAGTATTATAATTATATCTATTATTCTAGTTCGGATTCCATTCGGGTAAAAGTCTCTTCAAACTCATTCCATTCCTCTCTATTTTTGCTTTCTTTGTCCAGTTTTAACCAGCTACTTTCACTATGTCATCTCTCCATCGCTTTCTTGGTCTTCCATTGTTCCTTTTTCCTGGGGGGTCTGTCCATTCTGTTGTTTTCAGTGCCCATCTTGAGTCGGAGTACCGAGCGACATGTCCTGCCCATTGCCATTTCATCTTCAAAGCAAATTTCAAAGCCTATTCAATCAATGCAAATAAACAAACAATCAAACCTTTCCTCTTTATAATAATAATATTAGTATTATAGATAAACGATACTTTACACTCACATTAATCAAGAACAGTCAAACAAAATATTGATTACTTCCCGAAAATACAATGGATGGAAGTTTACCCAGTTTGAGATGGCATCACTGAGGGTGTGATAACTCGGCCATATTGTATACGCCTTTCTTAAACCTCGACTTGACTGACTTTTCGCACCTACTGAATAAGGGCGTATTACCATAACCTAAACAATTACTTTAAAATTCGAATTTCAAATATTTTCGTGCTGGTACTTCAGTGTTTTCACTCGGAAATAAATGCACTGGTATGTTTTTAAAGATGTATAAAGTTTAATGCTGGATAATAATCTTACTTACGAGTGAAAACTGATACCAAGTTCTTTTCGTTCACTTCGGCTTTTACAGCCTAAAACACAGTAGCTCACCATATTAGCGTGTTTAGCAGTTATGGATTACACATTCCAATCACAAATATTAGTCTTCTTTGATCAATTTATGGCAGAAATATCATAAAACTTCACAACTGAACTGTTTGTCTGCCAGCAAACAACATTGATGGCAGACAAAAAAAAGTGATACGGAGACAAAGACAAAATAATTTATTTTTATCACTTTCATTTTTAGGGAGCTTCAATCTATCTATCCTGTTTACTCTTTGGTATTATTATTCCATCAGCTCCTCCATTCCGATACTGGCTCCATGGCAACAAATGACAAAATCCCCCAAATGGACATTTTTTTGTCTTTCATTTCTCAAGTCCCACGTAAACGCGTATGTTAGCCCCGCAGAATACTTTGTGAGAATAAAAGGTTATTGTTTGTGGAAAACACTATAAGCACTCAAGTCACTCACCACCGTGTCACTGCAAGCAGGCAGGAATCTGGCCAGGGCAACCAGCCCGGGGCACAGTGCTCCTCACGTACCTCAAGTCCTCCAGAATACCTCGGCTCAGGGCGGGGAACATCGGCAGGCGTCAACCAATGCCGACCAGCTCGTTCAGCACCAGGGTTGGGGGAAGAAACACGAAGTGGGGGGCAGAGCCGCCTCGCAGGAAAAGTAGTGTGAAATCTTCTTCAAGCAGTGGAATCCGGCAGGAAAACATGCCAGGATGGTCCGCAGTAGTGTAGAGAAGACACGGGGGATGCGTTGAGCGTGTAATGCACAAAACTGGAGTACCTACTTTTGTAGCACAAAATGTTCATGAACTTGATCACTTGAACTGTTCGTCGTTAGGTCACCAATTTAGGAGTCTGGTAGGGCAGATCCCAATGAAATAAAACGTCCCGTGTCTACTTATACAATTGTTAGTGTTTATTTTACAGCACAATAGTTCTTATTGGAAATTGAGAGAACAACCTTTTTACGTAAAGGTGCTCCCTCACCGGGAGCATTCGCGTGTAATGTAACGTTACAGATTTGAGCATTACATCAGTGAAGGAGGAGAACCGAGCATTACAGTGCGCACCTTGTAATGTTACAAAACGGGCATACATCAGTGAAGGAGGAGAACCGAGCATTACAGTGCGCACCTTGTAATGTTACAAAACGGGCATACATCAGTGAAGGAGGAGAATCGAGCATTACAGTGCGCACCTTGTAATGTTACAATGTGTAATATCTTGATACAACTTGTAACATCAATGCGCTTCACTTCCCCTAGCCCCCCGCCGCCCGCCCGCTCAGTAGCCTACGTGACGTAGGGATGTGAAAAAAAAATAGATTTTTACTATAATCGATTATTCCAAAGTATAAATCGATTTTTTACCGTCGATTTTTTAAAACAAAATAATCGATAAAAAAAAACGATTATAGAAATGACACACAAAAATCAATTTTCCACGCTACCTATACCAAAGCACTTGAACTTGGTCGGTGGTTGATTAGTTGTGTTTGTGTCGCATTTGGTGAAAGTATTATAATATTACATATCTACACAGATGGCGTTCCACTATAAATCTATATCCAATTTACCTACTTTATACTAAATTATCACGCAATATAATCGATTATTTAAAAATCGATTTTTTGTTGCGTAGGTCACATCCCTAACGTGACAGTGAAGTAAACGCAACGCACGTTGTCATAAAGTGTTTTTGATGCTTCGGAGATTTTTTTGGCGCCACGGACAGTTTTAAATTTAAGTAATGGCCTGCTGGGACAAAGAGAGGACCCTATTATTCATCGAAAAATATAGGGAAATCAGGGAATTATGGGACCCTAAGCATCCTCAACACTTCAACAAAATTATTAAACAAGACGGTTGGGTGAAGTTATCAGATCAATTTGGAATAACCGTGTTAGAATGTCAAAAGAAAATATCAAGCTTATTAGCATCACTTAGAAGAGAAAAGAGCAAAATGAAAAAAAGTGCTTCAGGAACCGGAAAAGGTGGGTAACATATTTTATTTATGTATACTATAAACGTGGTTCAGAAATGAGAGACGCGCCAAAACATTTTATAAGCAATCTTATTTATTCTTTACAAAACGCCACGCTTTTATGTGCAAAAACAATCGACAGTCTGAGTTCCCGCCATGCTTCACACATAGGTCGGCATAGCAGTTCAGCAGAACAACCTCGCCAGCGCCATCTGTCTCACGTAGGTAGGAATCTCTTTGGTAGCACTGCGCTGGCTGTGGCCTTATGTCACATGAGCAGCCTATGTAGTCCCAATTCCTTCTTCGAATTATTGTTAGAAGGCGCTAGTATGCATGTTCAATTATCCATTTCTAACAGTACCTACATCTACTTTAGTCATGACAATAATTGTGACATGCAAGGGGTGAGTGTGAGTGGCGGATAGGTCACATTCCACACGACTCGTGTGTACCTAGGTCACAGAAGAAAATAATAGTACTAACCCGTACAGAAAGGACACTCACACCCCCCCGCGCCAAAATGAGTTTCCGCCCGATATAGCGCCCCACGCCCCGCACCCCGCAGGCACCGCGGGACTCCGCCGGTGGTGGTCGGAGGTGTTTTACATAGCAACTAGCGCCATTGACTTGTAGTTGATATTCCGTTGTTATTCAAAAAGAAGTAGCTTGTCAAAACGCGTTTTCTCTATGGAGTGACCGCCCAGTGCCTAGGGCATGTTTTGTTTGTTGATGATACCTTCACATAGGCCATTTGTTTATGTACTTAAAAAAATGTAAACAAACTTGATTAAAGATGATCTTGATCAATGTTGAAAACACTTCAAAGCAGGGCATCCGCATACCTAAACAAGTGGACTATAGGTGCCTTCACCATACTTTATTTTGTCAGAATATTTTTCAATTCAGTACATATTACATAATCTATATTTCAGGTGCAGAAGAAGTATATACTAGTACCTGGTTCGCATATGCAGCTTTATCATTTATACTGGACAGATATGAACCACGGAAGACAACAGATTCAGTTAGTATATTATGTATATTACATTTAATATCAGAGCTTAATAATTAACAGAGCTTTTAAACATCTATAATAATTTCCATTACATGTAATATCTGTTTACACAAGTATTAAATATTTTTTAACCAATAAGGCAGGACATTAATAAACATTAAGCATATTCGTTTTGCCATGGTACTGCTCCTTCTTGCGAACAATAATTACTAATTTCTTCACGTATCTCTTGAGGAACTATTTGTTCTGCTTCTTGTTGTTCATCATCCAAATCCATTAAACCAGTATTTTCTTCGGTATCAGCCCTCCAAGATCCTGGTGTGATTACTCCTAAATTGTGCCTGTCGAAAGATCCCGGAGGTGTGTACAAATCACTACTCCGCCGATTTCTTCGTAAGAAGTTATGTAGGTGTGCTATGGCATTAACTACTAAAGTAGCATTTTCTGGTTGCAATAACATGGGTTTCCGCAACACTCGGAAAACTGCTGACATAATGCCAAACACATTTTCGACTACTCTCCGTGCTCTACAAAGTCTGTAATTATAAACTCTCTCCTTTGTTCCTTTACGATGATGTCCAGAATACACTTTCATTATATTTTCTGATAATGCGAAAGCTTCATCACCAATAAAATAATAAGGAATTTCTTTGTTTCGCATCGGCAATGCTCTTGGCTGTGGTAGATTCAAAGATTTATCCTGCATTTTAGTATACAAATTACAATTATTAAATACTCCTCCATCAGAGATTCTCCCTTGACAGCCACAGTTTATATATATGAAATTGTAATTTGAATCCACAGCCGCAAATAGAACTATACTAAAAAAACCTTTAAAGTTATAGTAATCGCTTCCACTTCTGTATGGGGCTTGCAGGACTACATGTTTTCCATCTATAGCGCCGACACAATGAGGGAAATTCCACCGGTTATTGAATTTTTCAGCCAAATTTAGCCAACCATCTGGTGTGCTAGGTAACTGAAAAAAAAACCTTGTTTTAGATTCCTTGTGAACCTGGAACACAAGACTTGCAGGAGACTCGCGACAAGCCACCTGAAAATCCTGATGCACCACAACGGAAAAAAGCGAAGGTGGATGAAAGTGATGATATAATGCACTCGACTTTCCAAATTTTGCAAGACTTTACTTCTGCTAAATCGGATGAATGCACTACTTTTGGGAAATTTATTACTGAAAAACTCAAGACGTACTCTCAAAATACTAGGGCCTGTGTACAGCATCACATTTCTAATATCTTGTTTAGCGCCGATCGCGGTGAATATGAGTTCATGTACCAGCAACATGAATATTGGACTCCTCATTCTCAACTTTCGCGTAATGAATCAAACCATGCTGGCCCATCAGGCCTCCAAAGTACACCCTCACCAGCAGCAGTTCCATCCACTGCAGACGCCCAACTTTCTTCGTCTGAAGCCAGTATTAATAGCCAAGAAAGTGAGGGGTTTATGCGTGAATTTGGAGATCTGATTGATTAATATACTTAAACCGAGATATTATATTTGTTTAGATGGTACAGTCGGCCACACATCCGACGTAACATGTTGACCTTGAGAGAGCCTATATGCTGCCATGCCACACATATCAAAATACGAGCGCTTTTTGTAGAGCAACTGTTTGCACCTGATGTGTGGCTATAGGTATGTACATCGTGATTTATAATTTAATTTTAATACTTGAAAAAATAATAAATGATGAAAACTCACCAGTATATTTTCTTTTAAACATCCAATTATAGCTTCACTCACTTCTTGGATAATACAACTTATAATCTGATTGGACATTCTAAAAGTAACCTGCAAGCTTGAATAAGAATCACCAGATGCGTAAAATCGTAATGTAACAGCCAATCTTTCTTGCACTGTTATTGCTTGTCTATAATTAGTATCTTCTTTTTTAACATATGGTCCAATGAGATTTATTAAGTGTTCAAAATCAGAAGAAGAGATTCTTAAAAACATTTTAAGTTTACTTATGGGTCGGTTGATTCTTTCTAAAATATCCAAACCGCCTGTATTTTGCCGGTTTTGAAATAATTCATGACACCAATATCGTTTCTTCTGTGTTTTTTTTTTACGTAAATAACAATGTCGAATTAATATTGCCGCACTCAGCACAGCGACCGCTTCGTCTGACATCTTGCTATGAAATGCTCAAAGTCGAATCAATGTTACATTACACGCGAATGCTCGTCAGTCAGGGAGGTATTATTGTAATGTAATGCTCAAAGTCGAATCTATAATGTTACATTACGCGAGCATGCTCGTCAGTCAGGGAGGTATTATTGTAATGTAATGCTCAAAGTCGAATCTATAATGTTACATTACACGAGCATGCTCGTCAGTCAGGGAGGTATTATTGTAATGTAATGCTCAAAGACGAATCTATAATGTTACATTACACGCGAATGCTCCCGGTGAGGGAGCACCCTAAAATTTCGTTGCGGCGAATTGACAGATCTTTTGGCGGCGAAGAGACAGATTCAAAAACCGTCAAGCGGGCTTTATTAATGTGTTTTTTATTTTTTTCCAGTGGAGATTTGCAAAGATCGATGGGGAAAATTGAGAAATTGTTTTACCAATGCCCTTCAGAGACGCCATAAGAAGAGTGGCCAAGCCTCAACTAAAATTGTACCATGGAAATACGAAGCACAGATGGAATTTTTAAGGTCTCATCTTGAGGGCAGACCAACGATCACAAACTTGTCTGATATGACTGACGATTCAACACAAGAGTTGCAATTCTCAGATGAAACCGAATCATCTCGTGCTAATGCAACTCCTGGTCCAAGCTCTTTTACTGTCAGGACACCGACACCAAGCCCTTCTTCTGTAAGGACACCGACACCAAGCTCTTCTTCTGTAAGGACACCGACTCCAACCTCTTCATCAAATCGAAATAAGAAAGGAAATGAAGACAATTTTGTGACAGAGATGGTTAATGTTATTAAATCTTCTCAAGAAGCGCGACAAAAGAGAATGTCAGAGATGGATGAAACAGATTATTTCTTCCTGTCCATGAGCAAACAATTAAAAAAATTACCTGAGATAGACCAAGCTAATATTAAGTTTCAAATGCATAAACTCATGCATGATGCCGAAATTAATATGTTAAAAAAACGCAAACAACTATTGAGGACGCCGCTACGTGTGACTCGTAACCAAACAATACAATATCCAAATACTTCACATCTGAATACAAAAAACACTGTAACATCCAAACCCCAATTTTATGAAACGAATAATCAAAATGTGAGTGACAATTTAGTACTTTCCGAAACAGTTCGAACACTGAATAATAATACCCATTTTTTTGTAACGAATTATCAAGATTTAAGTGACAATGTAGCACATTATGAAGAAGTTGAAAACGGAAGTAACGAAACAAGTCTGAGAGAATATTATGTTAAAAATCTTCTTCAAAATCTTCATCTAGCTCGTCTTCAAGCAGAATCGAATCCATGGCCATGTGACACGTCAATACACTTCAGTCTTTCGTGAGATACTACACTACACAATACGTGTTGTAGCATCGCGTGGCGTGTTGCCTATGTGCACGACGAGCGTCGGGTGTCGACACAACACATCGCGTTGCGTTTTCATCGTATGTTTCGACCTTTATTTTCGATCATGGACTAGCCACTTATATACAATTTACGCCAAAAAATCATCTTTTCCATCACGTCCTATAAAAGTTATCAAAATTGTCAAGCTGAGTACTAAAGTAGGTTTCCGCTCTACATACAATGGGCCCTGGGAATCTGCTTGCATCAGTGTAAGAAAGAAGAAAACCAGTGAAGTGAATACTGTACAAAACAATGAGTTCACTTTGCCTTGAAGGTTGTATATAGACATCTTGCCAATTTCTGCTGAAAAATATAGTGACCTTCAGGACTTAAAAAAGTTTTGTTCCCCGGAAAGTATAACATATTACACAAATTTACCTCATAAATAAAATATTGTGCTAAATAATATGCATTTTATTTCATAACTGAATAAACAGGAAAGACAGCTATGTAACATAAACATTGTTTATCATCACCATTTCAGTTGTAAAATGTAAAAAGGTGCTCATTATGACAATGAGCACCTTCTTTTCAATTACATTTTGGAGTTAGAAAGTTAAAGTTCAAATTATTATTTACTTACCAACCCTATGTCATAAAATTACTATCTAGAACGTTTAAGAAAACAGATGGAGAAAAAAGAAAAAGCAAAAACCGGTATGAAACAAAAAAAGCAAAGGAAAAAGAGAACGAAAAACACAAGCCGAAAAACCAAAAATAATAATACCAAGATAGAAAATACTGATACCGAAAGTGATGGTGACTACAGTGTTCATAGTGAAACAAGTAGTAATCATAATATGGACTATAATGACTACCTAAAAGAACTTGAACATAACACTTTAAGCGACGAAAACGTAAATGAAGATGAACAGAAAACGGTTCATGTTAATGAATATGATGACGAAGAACCAATTACTAAATTCACAAAAGATCAGTGGCTATTGGTAAAATTTACCACAAAGAAGACGATCAAACATTACGTTGGAAAAGTTTTGAGTTCTGATAGGTAGTTTGTTGCAACCTACAGTGAAATTTGTTCGCAAATATGGAACTGTAAAAGAAAACTGTACAACCTTTACCTTTCCACAAGTTGAAGACGTAATGAAAATTACACATTTAGATGATATTTTGTGTAAATTACCCAATCCGTCGATCAGCCGAAGAGGTCAAGTTACTTTCAAACTATCTTTTGCTAATTATAATATTCAATAAAAACTCAAAGCTTAAAAACTTGAATGATTTACAGTAAAATGTTACAGTTATTTTTTTTAATTCTGTCTGTAGTTCTAATTTTTATGTCTTAGTTACTCTAATATTAAATTTGAATTTTTTATTATTTTTTTACTGTTTTATTTCATTTATTTATATGCATAGGCATAAAAAGTGTAATTGCATTTAAAGACATCATGACCCTAAAGTAAAAACCAATTTAAAAACGCTATTACAAAAAAAACAACAATTGAAAGAGCCGGGGCAAGAGGACCATAGTAGTTATGTGTTAATTTTGAAGGTTCAAGACCCCTGAACAGGACTGGTATGTTACTCTTGCCCCAAAATAAAAAGATTGAAAATTACTATTAATTATGAACTTTATTCAAACCACTTAAGATGCAATTTTGTCTAGCAGTATAACACAATCCTTTTAATTTACCTGAAACTGTTAGTCGTTATACAATTTTTGATCAACATCTTCACTGTTCCTCTTGCCCCAGCTCAATGTTTACTGGTTTTTTATATATTAAACACCTTTAGCGTAATATGACTAACGTTCCATAAAATTAGAAACCTTATACTATTAGGCTGTACCAAAACTGTTTTAAAAATTACTTAAATAAATACCATAATGGTTATTTGAATTCATTTTACAATAAAGTATGTTACTCTTCCCCCAACTAACTGTTAAATATACACTGTTCCTTTATTAGATAGGTACAAATCAAATTCCAGTTGAGGTGTAAGTGTAGAAACTGAAATTTTAGATTTAATTCTATGATTACTTGAAACAATGAAAATGTTAATGAGCTCCTTCTTTTCCTGTGCCCTTCATTTGTTGTTATTTCATTTCATAGTCTAATCACTTTCATCCAAATTTAAATTTCATGTTGGTTAAATGTCATTGTTATGTTATTTCACTTCTTACTAGTCTAGCCTAAATTAAACTAAATATCTAAGATACAAGTAAGAATACTTACTTAGTTTACATATTTCCTTTTTTACACTTAGCATAGAATAAATTATACACACTAAGACACACTTTTCGTTTACACACCCTGTATAGCTTTATAAAATTGCTGATGTCTATTTTTTATATTGCGACTTCATGTTTGTTTTGATTTAAGAATTATGTACCTACCTAGGCTAAGTTTTGTATTGAAATAAATGTTATCTTATCTTATCCTATTTATTTTGTGGTGTGGGTCGAGTTTAACCTACCTCACATACCTTGATTCAAGAATTATTGAGCAGATCTGGTAAGTTTTCTTTTTATTATCTTCAAAATTGTCTGCCTACCCTGTCAAATATCTCTGTGCACGCCACTGCTTTGGATCCGCTCCATACGTAGCAACTGCGGAACTCGTAGACTCTAGCTCATGCGAGAAATACGAATTCACCCTATTACGCAAGGCTCACTTGTTGATCCCACTTTCAACATGTACATTCCGTTTTGAATATAAGCAGAACCTACTTTATTACCCTTTTTATTAAAAATTTCACAACCTCCCTTGTTAAACGTCACTTTAAATTCCTTAGACTCCTACTAACCAGACAACAAATTCGTAGAAATATCATCACGTACAGAACACCAGTTAAGAGTCTATTCTTACCGTTTAATTTTAAATTAATGTCACCTAATCCTTTACAGACCAATAATTCATTAAAACTATTCTTCATTATTACACATGTGTGAACTGGAGCCGGAGTCAACAATCCATGCGTCCAGTTGATGTACCATCAAAGCAGCTGCAGCCATCGTTTGTTCTTCATTGCCTTGTTTCCTGTCGCGCTTCTGTTTAAAACAATTCGCCTTCATGTGTCCAGGTTTCTTGCAATAATGACAGCGACCTTTGTATTGCCTTGGAACTTGCTTTGATATGAATGCTGTGTTATTATCATCAACTTTTCTACTCTCCTCCTGAAGAAGACGCATGCGGTCAACCTCGCTTGTTAATTTTCCAGTCATATTGGCCGTTTCCAGATTAGATACTAGTGAGGCATACTCAAACGTCAGTCACTATGTAATCAATCAGACATGCTACTTAACTGCTGATACTCGATCCGGTGCAATTGTCGCAATAAAAGCACGCGCCTTACAAGCCCAGTGTCCTCAAACACTTTAGAAAGGGCATCCCAAGCTTCTTTCGCCGTTTTAGCGTTGCGTACATACTGGTAAAGATTACTCCTGATACTCAAACACATTCTGGCGAGGGCACGCTGGTCATGCACGTCACCCTCCTGTACCTGATCTGTTACAGCTGACCACAAACCATCGTGTAAAAGTGACATTTCAATGTGAATTTTCATGAGTCAAAATTTCTGCTGCCTTCAAGTTTTGTCGTTTTCAGGTTGTTCATGAGTACCTTCCGCTATCAACACAGGTTGGATCGATGGTTCTATGTGCTCTTCTGTTATTAATATGGTTTCAGTTGAACCATCTGATACAATTGAATATGCAGGTGAGAGGTACATTAACGATGTTTGTTCTGTGGTCGTTTGGTTCTGATTAGTTGAATTATTCTCAGACTCATCTAATTCAGCATCGGCAAACAATTTCGCTAATGCTACTTTTATTTTCGCTGGATTCCGCACTGATAATGTTTTAAAAGTTTTGGCATAGCTCATGAACAAGTGGTCAGCGGTATCCCATTCTTTTTTCTTTTTCATTACCCTTTAATTGGCAAAAGATTTTGTATCAGAAATTTACTAATTTAATATTTCAGTTTGATTTATTTGGTAATAAAAACCATAAAAGTACAGAAGAAAAAAATCTAAAATTTTCAGTTTTCCTGAAAAACCCTGTATCTCTGAGGATACATTGCCAAGTTACGGATATATTAAAAATACAATGAGAACACAATGTTATAGTAAAATATATTGTGTATTTTGGAAAAAACTTACATTTAATACAAATTGAGATCAATTTTTACTTATTTTCTAATAATCACTTGTTTAAAATCTTTGATGTGAGATCCATCAATTACCTTAGGTGGTATAAATCTTCATAAAAAATTAACTTATAAAAACAATTAAAAGAATTAACAAAATTAGTTCTTTGTATGATAATTATAAAAACAATTACGCTCTTCAACTAGACACAGCCGCACGTTACATTTGGAGCAATAGTATTTGGTTTGACCCTTGATACAGTTTTTGCATCGACCCTTGCTAGTAAATGACGGCAAATGACCAATTTGGTCGTAGCGAGTTTCAATTGAAGTGGAAGGTGTCTTGAATTTTTGGGCACCTGAACGCTGAGCAGAGCTTTCCACCCTTCCATAACTCAATAAACCTTTGCTTATTTCTTCTCTGAACTGCTTAAGTTTCAGAAGTTTACCGCCGTTGAATTCGCGACGGTATAGTATCCAACTATTATTGACGCAAATGTCTAACATTTGTGAAAATAGCGGTATATGCCATCGGTGTGCTCTCATCTCAGTGCGGTATAAAGCTACTAGCATATCTGCTAAGTCTACTCCACCCATATGAGCATTGTAATGACGTATAATATTTGGACACTGCACCGTCACCCTCTTTTTCTCTTTTTTACAGTAACGTGTTATGTTCTCTACTGGATGAGAATCCACATAGCTACTTGCAATAGTCACACACGTATTGTCCAACCATTTAACTATTGCGACATTGTTTTTGTTGCAAGTTACTTGAGCGTAAGATCCACGCTCTTTCTTTTTTAATTCTTTATCTGTCGGTAATTTGGTCTTCGCTTCTCGAAGTCGATCTTGTCTGATGGTTCCCAGAGAAAATATTCCAAGCTCATTTCGCAAGTAACATATCAACTCTAGTGAAGTGAAAAAGTTGTCAAAATAGAGCACTTTGCAAGCTGGTTCGCGTATTGATTGGGCCAAAGCTAAAACAACTTTTGCTCCTAACCCAAAAGCTTGCTCTTCTGGTCTGAAATTATGAAAGCGAAAAGTATCTTCTCCACCATACATCAAAAAATCGTAAACAAACCCTGAAATTCCAGCCCGCACAAAAATTTTGAATCCCCATTTACGCGGTTTATTTGCGATATATTGTTTTCGAGTTCCTGCTTTGGTGCCTTTATAAGGAACCATCATCTCATCGATGCTAAATCTGTTTTCTTCCTCAATTTTTAAACAGTTCAGTCTAATTATTTCCAAAAACTGTCTGACCTTGTAAGGGTAAGGCCACGCAAAATTGTACATGTAACTCTCGAGACAGTAACACAGTAACATACGTGACAAATAGTAACGCTCGAGACTTCTTATAAAGCTATGTTTATAATGTAACAAATTTTGACAGAAAAGTGTAGTTATGTCGAACTTGTTTACAATAAAACAACCATTATATAAGTAATCAAAGGAACTTTTATTTATATTCAGAATACGTAAAGAACTATCAAATTTTACTACTAACTCACAGTAATTAGTAAACCACGTGTACTAAAATCAAACAAAATTTTTTTGTACCTTTTGAAAAATAACCCTGTAGGTATTACATTTTAATTGAAATAAATCTTGTCACATGTCTCGTTTTTTAAAAAGTATTCTTTGGAGCTTAATATTAATTGTACTTTTTTTACAACATTAGTAGTTGGAACCAAATCCCTGTCAATTTTCTTGGGTTTGATAAATTTAAGAGGATGTTTCACAGTTTTCAAAAAATATATATTGAAATATGTAATATTATCTTCTTCTTGCTCAATTGTCTCTTCAATAAAACCTATATAGAATTTCCATGTTCTTTTTTCGTAGTATTTAACAATTACACTATCGCCTTCTTTCAACTCTATTTCGTCATAATCCGTTGTATTCTTCTCTTTTACCTCTTTTTCTACTATTTTGTCATATTCCGCAGTCTTTTTAACTTTTTCTCCTATTTCTATTATATTTTTAGGTACTGTAGTGTTTATTTCTTTTTCTTCTACTTGAACTTTTTCGTCATATTCCCTTATATTTTTATGTTTTTTCTTTTTATGTAGTGTTTCGTCATGTTCCGCAGTCTTTATCTCTTTTTCTCCTATTTGCATTATGTTTCTAGATCCTGTAGTACTTATCTCCTCTTCATCTATTTTCACTATTTTGTCATATTTTGTTGTCTTCTTTTTTTCCTCTTTTTGTTTTATTTGGTCATGTTCCGCAGTCTTCTCTTTTTCTTCCATTTGTACTTTTTCGTCATATTCCGTTGTCTTCTTCTCTTTTTCCTCATTTTGTATTATTTGGTCATGTTCCGCAGTCTTCTCTTTATTCTTTATTTGTATTATTTGGTCATGTTTCGCAGTCTTGTTCTCTCTTTCTCCTATTTGTATTATATTTATCGATCCAGTAGTTATTATCTCCTCTTCTTCAATTCGTAGTTTTTCGTCATATTCCGCCGTGTTCTTCTCTTTTTGATTTATTTGGTCATGTTCGGCAGTCTTCTCTTTTTCTCCTATTTGTATTATATTTTTAGGTCCTGTGGCAACTATCTCCTTTTCTTCCATACTTACTATTCTGTCATATTCCGCTTTCTTTTTCTCTTTTTTCTCTTCATTTTCTACTTGGTCGTGTTTCGCAGTCTTCTCTGTTTCTCCTATTTGTATAAAATTTATGTTCACTTTTTCTTTTACTTGTATTATATTTTCAAGATCTGTGGCATTTATCTCCTCTTCTTCTATGTGTAGTTTTTCGTCATGTTTCCTAGTTTTTTTCTTCTGATCTTCTATTTTAGATCTTCTTCCAGATCCTGAAATACTTATCTCGTTTTGTTCTATTTGTGATCCTAAGAGCACGTCTTCATCTAAAAACTCTTCTTCATAACAATAATCTGAACCTTGATTAGGTTCCATAGTCTTGTTCTCTTCGTCTTTTGCTTGTATTTTATTTTCAAGATTCGTGGTATTTATCTCCTCTTCTTCGATTTGTACATTTTTGTCATGTTTCCTAGTCTGTTTATCTTCTATTTTAGTTCTTTTTCCATGTCTTGTAGTTTTCATTTCGTTTTGTTCTATTTGTAGCCCTAAGAACTCTTCATCTAAAAACTCTTCTTCATAACAATAATCTGAACCTTGATTAGGTTCCATAGTCTTGTTCTCTTCGTCTTTTGCTTGTATTTTATTTTCAAGTTTCGTGGTATTTATCTCCTCTTCTTCCATTTGTACATTTTTGTCATGTTTCCTAGTCTGTTTATCTTCTATTTTAGTTATTTTTCCATGTCTTGTAGTTTTCATTTCGTTTTGTTCCATTTGTAGCCCTAAGAACTCTTCATCTAAAAACTCTTCTTCATAACAATAATCTGAACCTTGATTAGGTTCCATAGTCTTGTTCTCTTCGTCTTTTGCTTGTATTTTATTTTCAAGATTCGTGGTATTTATCTTCTCTTCTTCGATTTGTACATTTTTGTCATGTTTCCTAGTCTGTTTATCTTCTATTTTAGTTCTTTTTCCATGTCTTGTAGTTTTCATTTCGTTTTGTTCCATTTGTAGCCCTAAGAACTCTTCATCTGAAAACTCATCTTCATAACAATAATCCGAAGAGTCGTGAAGAGAAAAGTTTTCAGCATCCGTGTCTGTAGAGTCGTCGCTAAAATGTGACCGCTTTCGCTTTAAACTCTTCTGTTCAAATTTCTTTGTTGTAGTCAAACCTTCCTTAGATGTTGATGGAACGGGATTCCTGTAAATATCGTCCGGTGTTTTGTTTTTTTTACTTCTTGACAAGTCAGTTTCTACGGGAATTGTAATGAATTTAGATGCATCAAATTTTTTCATATCTATATAGCCTTGGTGTTCAGGTAGGTAGCGGACATCGGATAACATCTGAACTTTTTTAGTGACAGTTTTTTCAGTTTTAATGGTTTGCTTAGGAATTTTCTTCTTTTTTTCAAAACAATTAATCTTCAAACTGTTTTTCTCTCCTTTTCGTGTGGAAGCCGTAGGCTGCTTTTGTTCATTGTAAAGTTTATGAGACTTGATATTTTGGCAATTACAGGAACCTCTGAAAGAAATCATGTCGCAACAAAAACAACTCAGACATCTATATCTGATAGTATTTACTGATTCAGTTTTGACGATTTGGTGTAAAGTCATTGTTTGTGGTACTGGTATCAAATCTGCAGATACTGAGAAATTTTGAATAGAGTCATGTGGTATGTAAAATGTGAATACTGTTGAATCAGAGTTTTGCAGGATATCGTAAGCTGTTTCCGCATTTGGCACATCAATTCCTCGTGAAACCGAGTTATCGAGACGTCGCTTTACTGCGGCACCGACACCATCGGCGGCTCCTTTACCATGTGAGGCCTCGCTATAATTCCAAGTGGAATTTGGGAAGCCCATTTCTTCAGTAACTTTGGAGAAGAAATAGAAGTTCTTCTTTTGTTTGTACTGGCTGGTTGGGCCGTCGGAAAAAAAGTGTATTCCAGTGACATTTGGTAATATCTTTTTGATGTAATGTAATACTGGTGTCAAATGTGCCCATATTGCCTCTGGTCCATGTTCATTATTAGGGGAAATGGATGCAAATGTTTGAGGTTCTCTGTTTTTTGCATATATCACTCCAGTATGAATAGTAATTTGAGGTTTAGATGCTCCCCAATGCATCGGCTGTACTTCTTTTGCGTATTTGCACGTATAGTTCTCTGAGAAGTCAATATGCACTACAACTTCGTTAGTCGTCAAATTTTTAATGCAGGTTAAATATTGAGAATACTGATGTTTTATGTTGAATACATGTTTACTGAATGTATTTAAGTCACTATTGTACGAATCAGTTAATGAGATCATTGTGTCGCTTTTCTCCCTTTTAACCATTTTTTCAGTAGTTTTATTGTTACCACTATTTTTATCGACATAGTCATGTTTTTCGCGTGCAAATTCTTCCCACACAACTATCTCATCTTTACTGTAACCAGCCCAATCAAAAGTGATAACATTATCACGACACGTGGAACATTGTCTATAGGCACAATCTTTGGAATTAGGATCGCAGATTACTTTTGCGAGAATATCATCCACATTTTTGGTATCGATCATTCCTAAAGTATATAATTTCTCAGTTTTTAATATAAAATTTTCATGTTTTACGCATGCACATGTGTCTCTGTTACTGAGTTTTGGATGAAGCACATAAAATGGCCTGTGTTTTTTAAACGTAGAATATTTTGCTTTACCACCTTCATTTTTATATTTTTTGAAAAGATCTTTTTGAGTTTTAAGTAAATATCTTCGCTGTCGTTTTTCTTTTTTTGATGTTTTCACTTCTTTTTTTCCTGCTGTAGCTCTACTTACATCGTCCCGTTCATAAAATTGCCTGATTTCTTCCACTGTCTTCTTGTTTCTTTTATTTTTATATTGCCTTATACGTCGTGCCCTCCCTTTTAGACCTAAAATCAAAGCTACTTTACGCTTCATTTTGTATTTTGTGACATATTCGTGTTCTGTCATTTTTTTGAAAATATTACGTTCATTATTATTTTTGGTATTTTTATATGCATCTTGTACTGCATTTGTTAAAATGTTGTGATCTAATAGGACTCTTTTGACTTTTTCTTTTTCTTCACTTGTCACATTAGGTAAATTCTGATCTATAAATGAGCAAGATTTAGATAATGGTGACATAATATTATTCTCATTTGGGTCTGGTGTTATTATATTTTCTTTTGCATCTACTGGATGACGTATTAGATTCTCTAACTGAGCTACTTTTTTTATCAATCGGGCATTTTGCTTTCTAAATCTATTTACTTTCTTATTCAATAAATTTATTTTGCTTTCATATTGAGCTTTTTTAGTAATCCACATCCTGTAAATTCTTTTTATTGCTCTCTGCGTAAAATTTCTTTCTTTATCACTGGCCGTATTATTAGAGTCCTTCTTCCTTTCTTTTCTTTTTTTTTCTCGCCATTTTAGCCTTTGCTTGTTTTTTTCTTCTTCTGTTGTACTTTCTTTTACCTTTTTTCTATAATTCCTGTTTCTTTCTGCATTGTTTTTTAATATGGTAGAATATTTTTCAGGATTAGTTTGCCGCAAGCGATCTCTGTACCTTTTCTGTTTTTCAGCTGCTGTTAAGGGAGCCATCTGAAAAAAAGGTGTAATAATACATAGGTACTCATTCACTTCCCATAATATAATAATAATAATAATAAAGTATTTATTTCCCCAACAAGAATACATTTGAGTAAGCATACCATACAAAACAAACATACCATCAAATCAAAATAAATATGCGAAATAAACTATATTTTTACCTTTATGTGGAATCAGCCTAAGGTAACACTCGGTAACTCTCGGTAACTCTCGCAGTAACGCTTGGTGACTCTCGCAGTAACGCTTGGTAACTCTCGCGACAGAAAATTCGTGCGGTTCTAACCTAAAATTGTGATAGCTGTAAATTAATCCATTCTACCACCACAATTCATGGTTCATTCATAACAGTACGAATGTAGCATTGAGTAACACTGATCAAAAACAAGAAATATGCACATTTAACCACAAAATTAGTAAATAAATTCAATGAACTTACCAGGACAACTTGATCGTCACACATGAAAATGTCAATTTTTGGCGCATGATTGTTTGACTTTTTTTTTTTTTACTAATGTCAGGGCGAGCATCAGTGTTGCCATAATAACGCTGCTTTAAAGAGTTTGGATACATTGATATTAAGCAAGTATTCGGTAACGCTCGCAACGTAACTCTCGAGATAACTTATTTGTGGACATGGGTATAATGTGGTATAAAAATATGTAAAATATCGTAAATTGTTATAGAAGCTGTGTTACTGACGAAAAATAATTTTATGAACCAAGTTATAATGATACCGTTCTTATCGAAACGTTGTTTTAAAACATAAAATGCACTTAAAGGTTCTAAGGTAGGTTTGGGACAAGTATTTTTGGTATTGAGAAAAAAAAGTATAAAATAGAAAATATGCTAATACTGTAAATTTTGGTCGTATTGGCCGAAAATAAAATTGTATAACAAAAAAATGTACTTCTCTTAACAAAGTGTCTACTACATTAACCTCTTTTAGTATTTTATTTTGAAGTAATGAACTTAAACTTTTATGGGACATGTGAAAGGTTGAGAAAGTACAATTTTACGTGGCCTTACCCGTAATATCTATCACCGTCATCTTTCAAATTGTCAGCAAAATGCAAATACCGCCGAAGCTTCTGAAATTTTTTCAAGGGCATGATATCCGCTACTTTGTCATATCTCAGCTCTTTGGACCAGTAATCCGTATAGGCTGGCATGTTGACGATACCCATCAATAAATTTATCGCCACAAAATCCTTAATATCGTCGGCTGACACGTTGCCTGGATTGCCTTTCTGCTGCATGTAATACAGGTTTGTTTGTTCCACTATTAAATCTAAGACTTCATTCGAGAAAAAAAGTTGAAAATATTGAAGGGGTGATTTTTCTTCTGTTGGTTTAGGAAATTTCTTATCTTCAATAGTTGCAGTTCCTGTTAGTTTAGTCTTCTTCCATACTGTGGTAAGTTTTTTCAACTTTACAATAGTTCTACGAACCAAAACTCTGGGCTGTCTAGCTGAAATGTTCGTTCGAATCGATCGAGTTCTAGCATCAGGGGATAAAACATTTACATTTGCAGCAGAAGTGACAATTGGGAGAACTGGTGAATGAGGCTGAATTACAGAACACTGGGCGGCAGGAACGAATGATCGAGACGATCGAGTTCTAGTAGTTGGTGATGGAACACGTATATTTGCAGCAAGAGGCGAAGCTGGAACTATAGTCCTGAGTGCTGGTGAATGCGGCTGAGATACTGACCTAAAAACATCTCTTCTTTCATCTGAGTTGATTGTTAGAGATGAAGATGGAATACACTCATTGTAGTTTGTAAGCGGTGAGTTAGGAATGGCATTGGCATTGGTAAGTGGGGATAGCGATAAAGCTGGTATGGCAGAATTAGTGAGTATAGATGGAGATCCTGGAGAAGACAACTGTGAGGTGTGGGATACTGATACCGGATCTTGAATGCATGCAATTAAAAATTCGTCATCTTCGTTTTCATTGTCTGTTAATAGATGTAAATTTTCAATGGAAGATGGTAGCGATGGAGCAGAGCTTGAATCGGTGTCATTACAATTTTTTGGTCGGAAAAAATGAAGTTCGTCTTCTGATGAGCTGCTTTTTTCAACGTCAGAACTTGCTTTAGGTTTCGGTACTAATGCCAAAATTTTCTGTGATCTTGTTATAAATCCGGCCTGCAATAATGAAAATATGCATAACGTATCGATTCATATTTCAAGTTTTATAAAATGAACAGCTTATCAATCTTACGCCTATAACGACTAGTAAGCCAAAAAAATTATACCTAGCTTGATGTGCTGTCCACTGTATATAACATTTCATATAGTGGACACTAGTGGACAGCAAATCAAGCTAGGTATAAATTATTTTGTACTTTGCTATACAACTTGGTAGTGTGCATTTCTAGATACACGCATAAAAACAGGTACTTATCATAACACTTGGCAATGTGCATTTCCAGATACACCTTTAAAAATTGGCACATTTAGGTAGTAAAAACAATAAATAATTACTAAACTCAAATGTATCATGAAATAAAAAAGGTTTTGGTATAAAATAAACATGCTTTCTTTACATAAATAATAAAAATAACTAAGTATTTTATTGATTTTTACCTTGCGTTTCGTAGACGCTTGCGCACGATTCGCCATCTTGACGTCTACTGTCAATCAGTAGTGTTGCCAAATTCAGTTGGTAATTTTTACTACGTCAAATAATAATATAACAGATACCATGAAATAAAATTTGTATAAAGAAACAATTCTTATTTATCGGTAGATTTTTTAAAAGTTAGTGTGCATTTGTGGATACGGTGTCAAGTAAAGGGTTAAGATATTCAAGAAATTTATCAGAGTTGTCTACGTAGGTACGGCGGCTGTCAGTCTTTTTTTTCGTTGTACGTTACCCTGGCGACGTAATGAGGTCAAATTTGAGTAGTTCCAAAAATATCCGCTTGGGCAGCGCCACTGTCTCTGGAGACCTGTCAAACTATCAAACGGTTAGAATTTGTGTGAATTTTGTGTGTTAATTGAATTTTTCCGTTTTACTAATATTTATATAATGACTTCTTGTTGTGTGGTACCATTTTGTGCATCAAGAACGTCTGCACATCGTTTTCCAAAAGACAAAAGTCTAAAAAAGAAGTGTCTCGTTGCTATTCATCAACCTGAAACCAACGATAATAATATTAACTAGCTGTTCTCCACAGCCTCGCTCACCATGTGTAATGTGTAAAATCCTGTATGGTAGCGTTTAAAATTAAATGTTTTGTTGTTGTGTTGCAATGTTGTGATGCAAATTAAATAACAAACAAACAGACAGGCAGACTACTGTTTTGTAATAGGATTAACATTTTAGCAAGAGAGATTTAGGTATTAGCATTATAAACAGGTTTACTTACTTGTATACGATTGTATATTTTTTTATTTATTTTATCTTTATTAGAGAAACCAACAGCTTACAATTTGTATTATAGCATTTCTACTAGATAAGGTAAACACAGCCAATAAAAGGTTTCTACATGTTCACAGTATCAAATGGTGTGATACATAATAAGAAGTAAAGAATACAGCTATATACCACATTCACTTAGATGAGGTACCTCAGTGTAAACAAAGCTAACTCACAAACCGTAAAAATCGAGAACTTAAAGTAATTTTATCAGCTTACTTTCCCTAATAATTAATTAATCTGTATCAGTATAGATTAATATAATTGAATACCTACACAAAGTATAATTCACATTAAAACAGAAAAACAAAACAAAAGCAAAAGCACCCATTGCCGTCTTTAGCTATAGTTAATCCCAATAAGACAGAGGAGAAACAACTTAATTATTACTTAAAATGGAAACAAGTTTCTGTGTGAATTCATATTTGGATAGATGAAATATATCAACAGTACTAAACTGCTCATTGTAAATCTTTGGTAGTCTAGTAAGAATGTTATTTCGACCGTAGTTAGTGGAGTGATAAGGCACATGGAACAAACGAGTATGTCTCGTGCGACGTTTAGGCGTACAAAGGCTTAAACCGCTTAAAAGCGTGGGGCAATCAATTAGATTATTTACCAGACCAAACAGTACAGTCATGTCTATTTGTGTTCTACGTTCTTCGAGTGTTAGGAGATTATTATTATGGCAATTTTCAATATAAGAATCAGAGATTGAAATCAGTTTGTTTTTATAATTTAGATGCTTGACAAATTTCCTTTGCATGTTTTCAATTCTTGAGATATATACTTTGTAACACGGTGACCAAATACTACTAGCGTATTCTAAGATGCTTCTAACATACGCGTAATAGACAATCTTAAGACTGATAGTATTTTTGAACGGTTTGCATATTCTCAAAACAAATCCAAGGTTACGGTACGCTTTGCTTACAATGTAATCAATGTGGTGCGACAAAAGCATTTTAGTGTCCAAGAAAACGCCTAGGTCCCGCACGATCTCAACCCGCTCGATTACAGCGCTGTTGAAACTATAGTCATAATAAATAGGTGTCTTCTTCCTGGTGAAAGATATTGATTGGCATTTACTGATATTGACGGATATTCTGTTTTTTGTGTAGTAAGCAAGTAAATTGTTAAGATCAGATTGAAGAAGTCTACAATCGGCAATAGTGTTTATTTTCAAGTAAATTTTCATATCATCGGCATATGCCAGATGTTTAGCAGACCTGAGACATTCATGTACATCATAGATATAGACGCTGTAAAAGAGAGGGCCGAGATGCGAGCCCTGCGGGACACCAGAGGGAACAGCTACAATATCAGATTTGAAGCCACCAATAACTACAGCTTGGGATCTGTTTGTAAGATAAGATTTTATCCATCGTAAGAGGTCACCATGTGCAACTTGTCAAGCCTCCATCCGAGCTTGGCTGGCCGGATACAGCTGCTTCCACGATTCCTAGATACACAAGATATATATATATGTATATATACAGCACGTAGACCGGGCGACTAGCCCTTACCATAAGTACATTACCTCGTTACCGTCACAGCACTTCACACGTGCATTAGTTTTACCGGGATAGGGTAAGAGACGTGAAGATAAACGCCAGGATACTGTATTCCAAGGTCCTCAGGGCAAGGCAGGCGACTGGTTCAGGGTGCAGGGTGCAGCTACTATTGAGTTTCCGCGGCTCTCTTCTTTTCAGGCTATCTTGTTCCTTATTGCCTCTGCTTGAAGATACATTTTGCCGTGGCAAGATTTACCTTGAAGGATCGAGCATGACGTATGAGAGAGCCGCGTCTAAGCTGCCCGTTTGAGCGCGGGCTAGCGTTATTTTGTACTATGCGCACTGCCTTTCCCATTGAATATCTCATTTATTCATTTATTTACAATGTTTTACATATGTTTTTCAGAAAGAACACAACTTTTATAATACAGAAAACATATTTTAAAACCATCAAGTTAATTAATTAATAAAATATAGCAAGATTAAGGCAAAATTTTACAAGAATTTACTTTATACAGTTTAGCTAATTTCTTTATTTTACATTAAAAAGAGGAATTTAATAGATTGCCTTATTTATTTCTAACATCCTAACTGTATTTAGAAAGATTCTGTTTCAGAAGTGTATCATACGCAACTGTGAATTTTGTTTGCTTATTAAATAATTTATTTATGTACCAATCTTAATATTAATGTGTATGGCGATAAACATCGCGGTTATACATGAGAATAAATGTGAGTAAAACGATAACTATGTAAATAATTTGTGAAATAGAGAAAAACCAATAAGAATATTTGACCTTGGGTTCTAATATGAAACACAAAAACTTATGACTAATAATGCTTTGTAGCAATGAAATCTTATACCTATACATGTTCTATGTAACTAAAGGAAGTAAATAATTAAAAAACAACGAAAATAAAATACCTTTAATAGGTTTCCTTAAAATACAAATAGGAACATAAATGAAAACTTAATCTCATAAGAATTTACTCTAATAAGAAATTAGTATTTACATTATTATTTTCTCCATACATTTTCATTTTCGAAGGAGTTTTGTTGCTGTCGTATATTTTAGATGTTGAATTTTATTGTTACGAATATTATACATTTAATATTTTTCTTATGTAGCTGACAGCATTATATGATAGAAATAACAAAGCAAAACGATGTAAAACATGTATTTAAAGGTGAAAAATGGCTTTAAAGTGCACGGCTCTTCTAAAAGGTAACGCTCGGTTACCCCCACTTGTGGCGCCGCCTGGTGGCAAAATTTGGCGTTAGCAGTTTGCTCAATTTTTGCGAGCCATGTACTTGATAATCTTATCGGTTTTGCTTTGTGTATTTATTTAACAGCGTTATATGCTTTCCTATATACAGTCTTATTTCATTCTTATAAGAATTACGGATCTGTTGGAATCCAATTGGACATTAGAGATGTCGTGTAAGAGCGTATATTCTTATAGGAAGATTGCTAGTAAAGTATATAGGTTAACTTAGTCTATTACAGCATTTGTTTGTTAGAGGGCCGGGACGAGACGGGGCGGGGGGGGCTCACGGAGCGGTAAGGTGGGCAATGTTCGTTCGCCGACAATCTCCCCCCGGTGCAGAGCACTTCTTTATGCACGGCGAACAGCTGTTGTCGTCGATGTTGGAGATTACTCGTATAGTGTGTGACGTGGGAATGGTTGACGTGTACTACACCAACACTTGTCACCTCGACTACTCTTATTCTGCCGTTGTTGTGTTCCCGTTGATTGTCATCCAGGCCATATATGTTTGGACGTCGTGGTCATCTTTACTCCGACTTTACAATCACCTGGGGCTGTGTTCTTGTCGCAATGATAACGTGGTGATTGGTTATCATGGCACGATAGTGAGATGTGTGAGTCGTGCGTCTTTCTCGCCCAAGATTGGTCTGCGAGTTTTTTATGAGCCCTCCAGGTTGATTCTTTGTAAATCTTGTCGCTGGTCACGTAACCTGCACACATCACTGTATCGCAGTGCGAATTGTTTAGTATCGAACAAGTGATGTTGCGTGTGTTGTTTAGTACGACTGGCTGAGAGCTGTTGTGGGCGTTTTTTGTTACATATGTCGCCTCGATGCGCTGATTGTCGATTTGTTCGGTGGTCGTCGAACACGTGTTTTTCAGCTGAGAATGGCGCTTTCTATGCTTCCTTTTTCTCGCTCGACGTTTTAGTGTGCCGTCATGTTGTGTGGACGGCTGTTTGTGCTCGTGTTCTGATGGAGCATGGGCCGTCTGAGTTAAGTTTGTGGGCCGCATATTTTGTGCCTTCTTTGGCGTATTAACGAGCTTCTTCATAGCGAGTGTTTGTTGTGGAATCTTCTTTTTTATGAAAGATTTAAATTTCAGAGCAGCCTGAATGACTCGTGTGGCGATGTACAGAGGTCGAGTCCGCGTCTTATATCTCCTCTCGTCGAGCAGGCACGATGTCGTCCGGTCGCGTAGAGTGTGGGCGGGGCCTATGGGGGTTCTCTTCGGCGAGGTTGGGCATGAGCCAGAAGGGACGTGAGGGGGTACAGGTTGTGAGACGCGACTTATCTCTAACTTACTATCTAACAATTTATTTGACCAGGAAGTAGGTTCGAGTTTGGGTGATCTCGGTTCGCTGTTCCGTGTACGGGTCGTGTCGTAATTGTTAGTCTCGAGTCGCGTCGTGTCGTCGGCTGCGCGTGTGGTAGGCACCCAATGTCGATAGGGTGCGGGTTCGATGCTACTTTTTTGTGAATTTAATTTTGAACGCGCCGTGTTCGTTACGTGATTAACGTTCGCGACGGGTTTGTGTTGGCTTATCGAGAAGCCGTGAAGTGCCCAGCCTAACCATGTAAAAGAAGCTACGGGCTGGGCAGGTAAACCTGTTTTAAGATCTCTCGTTACTATGAGATGCCAATTATCTTGGCCGATTAATATGGTCGGCTTTGCGTTGGTGTACGTGATCTCATCTTGGATGTCTGTTAGATGAGCGCATTGTGAGACTAAGTCGCTTGTCACGTCTTGAGGTGGTAAGTTAAGCTTCGAGATAATCTGAGCTTGTATGTTTTCGAAGTTTCGTGTGAATTGACCCTTAATTTTGGCTTTTAGCTTGAATGACTCTTTTTCGTTGATCTTTTTACCGCCAACGCTTTCAATGTGTAGCTCCTCGGCTTTGCCTTGAGGTGCTATGGCGAGTGCGGTATCGCGTTCTATCAACGTCGTCGTTGAGCCTTCATCAAGTAAAGCGTAGGTTTGTATTTTACCTATAGGGCCGTGTAATTCGACAGGAATTATCTTTAGGTAAGCTTGTCGGTCGGGGTCTGAGGTGCTCACCGACGCGACTTGAGCCCGCTTAACTTTTAGTTCGTTGCTTTCCCCGCGCGGGGCGTAGGGGGAGGGGGTAGCTTTGTTGTTCGCTTTGGGATGTTCTTCGTTAGAGTAATGTAACAATTTGTGGTGTTGCATCTTGCAGCCGTTTTTACCGCAGGGCTTTGTTTTACAGTTCTCTCTGCGGTGCGTGCTCTTTAGGCAGCGAAAACAGCTGCGAGTTGAACGTGCAGCGTCCCACCTTTCTGATACATTTTTCTTTGTAAATTGTTCACAATCTTTAAGATAGTGATTGTTTTTGCATAGCGAACATTTATTAGGTTTAGCTTTCATAGCGGCGAAGACTTTGAAACGTTCGTACTCGCTGTCCGATTCGTATGAGCTGTTCTGATAAGAATGTGAATTATTTTGCGAGTCGTTCTCGCTTTCGCTACGCGCCGCGGGGGCGCCACGAGACGTCTTTACGGCTGCTACGGTGTGACGTGATTCGTAGCATTCTTCGTCGCTCGATTCGAACTCGGATTGCGAACTTTCGTATACAGATCGAGTCTTTGTCGCGGTGTTGACTATGTGCCGTCGATGCACATGGGGCCGATTCGACTTGTGTTTGTGGCGTTCTTCGTGCCTACTATGTATCGCGGGTCGCGACATGGCGCCGAAACTATCCACTAAGTCGTTGAGATAATTAGACATGATCTCTAAGTCTGGCTGTACGCGGTGTTCGCGTAAGTACTTGTGCCAACCGAATCGAATGAAAACGCTAAGTTTGTCTTCTATCTGCGTTAACAATTCGGGCGCATTCATGTATCGCCTTTCGCCGACGGAGTTTATTATGGACACAGCGTTAGATACGCGGCTAGCGAACTCGCTTATGTTGTGTCCATCCTCGGCTAATGTAGGCATGCGTTTTATCCGTTCTAACTCAGTTAAAACGATCTGTTCTGGGCGGCCGTATCGTTTTTCTAGGACGTCCATTATTTGGTCCGGGTGGCGAGCTGTGTGTATGAGGGCGCGCACTGTTTCTCTAGCCGGGCCGCGTAAAGCTTTACGTAATCGCGCTACGTTCTGTACGTCCGAATACGCGTCCCTACTGTCGCAATAGACAGAGCTAAAGCCTACCCACTCGCTCACGTCGCCGTCGAAGTGAGGGAGTTCGTCTAGAAATCTAGTGCTAGTACGTTTATTCGACGTGGCGTTGCTGAACGCTTTAGCCAACGTCTGTGCTAGAATTTCTAGTCGATCTACGTCCGATAAGCTAGTGCTAGGGTCTGGATGTTGTCTAGACCTATCGCGGGGCGCTCTATAGCGCGGGTCGTCGTCGCGTTGTCTGTCGTTAGGTCTTGTAAAATGGGACCTAGGTTCGGGGTGTATATTCTGATTTAAATGTGGGATAGGCCCTGTAAAATGAGACCTATTTTGGGGTTGAATATTAGTGCTAGGGCCTGTAAACAGGGACCTAGAAAATGGTTGTAAGTTACCTATAAGGTTCGTAATGGGGCCATTAAAATGTGACCTAAATTCGCGTTGTACGCTACAGTGCTCACTATAAGCTTGGACGTTACCTAGACTTGCTCCTCTCTCCCCCCGAGGGACCTCAGTATCGCGGGGCGTTACTACTATTCGACTAACAGGTGCTGCAGGCGCGGTTACATGTTCCCATTGCTCTACACATATACTATGGAACGCCGGGTTCCGTGTCTGCCTAACTGTGTCGGTTCCGCTTTCGTTAGCCGATTCGTCCGTGGATTCTAACTGGACTAATTCTAATTTAGACCTAGCTAGCGCTTCCTCCTCGCGCCTTCGCTCCAAAGTCAGGCGTCGGACCTCCATCTCGGCCTCGAGCCTGCGCCTTTGAGAGCGCGCTGACGATCTACTGCTAACCGATCGCGTCGTACATATCGCGTTATCTAGTCGCTGTCCGTCTTGTCGTGAGTCTTGTGTAGGGCCGAGGAACCCACGCTCGTACCCTACTTCCTGGTTATCATTTGAAGTTGTCGCAGTACTAGTATGTGGGAGGGCGCTCTCCCCAGACGGTGCATTCCATGTGTGCGTGTCCGAGGAAGCTGCCGCTCGCGACGTACTAGGCTGCGGCTCGTGCATCATAGATCGCGTAACCCTACGATCTCCCGAAGGCGTATGATACACTTCTGAGTGATGCATGACTGTGCGTCAGAGTACCTACAACCTACCGTGTGGTGTGTACCTACTGTGAGGTGTGTACCTAACTTGTTCGGTTGAGACACCTAAGGGCACCGAACAACGGAGGTGAGAGCCTTGTTAAGGTTAGTGGACGAAACAATCTAGTCGCTAGATAGACCGGTGGGGACGCCAGTACTATCCGTCGCATGAACTCGGCCTCCAGCCTCGAGCACAGAGTTAAACCTCGACTGACAATCTCTAGTATGAGATTTGTCTTTCTCCGTACAACTCTGCCTTTAGTCTGAAGTCAAGCAAAGATAATTCGTGGTCCACGTCTTAACTGAAGGCCGGGGTAATCTAGGTGTGCATACCCGATCAGCACACACTCACATGAATCACTCCGGTGTGGCGCCGCGCCGTCGCTTCGCTTCCGGCTGGTTGGCGCCGCCCGCCGCTGGCTTCACTCTAGCTGCACCCTTGCTTCGGCGATGCACCCTTGCCGCCGCCTTGCGTCTGATGGCTAGCCGTCCTCTGGTGCCGCCTCGGTATCTGTAACAAGAACACAACTGTATATCCGGCTCGAAGGACCATGCAACTTGTCAAGCCTCCATCCGAGCTTGGCTGGCCGGATACAGCTGCTTCCACGATTCCTAGATACACAAGATATATATATATGTATATATACAGCACGTAGACCGGGCGACTAGCCCTTACCATAAGTTGTACAGTACCTCTTTACCGTCACAGCACTTCACACGTGCATTAGTTTTACCGGGATAGGGTAAGAGACGTGAAGATAAACGCCAGGATACTGTATTCCAAGGTCCTCAGGGCAAGGCAGGCGACTGGTTCAGGGTGCAGGGTGCAGCTACTATTGAGTTTCCGCGGCTCTCTTCTTTTCAGGCTATCTTGTTCCTTATTGCCTCTGCTTGAAGATACATTTTGCCGTGGCAAGATTTACCTTGAAGGATCGAGCATGACGTATGAGAGAGCCGCGTCTAAGCTGCCCGTTTGAGCGCGGGCTAGCGTTATTTTGTACTATGCGCACTGCCTTTCCCATTGAATATCTCATTTATTCATTTATTTACAATGTTTTACATATGTTTTTCAGAAAGAACACAACTTTTATAATACAGAAAACATATTTTAAAACCATCAAGTTAATTAATTAATAAAATATAGCAAGATTAAGGCAAAATTTTACAAGAATTTACTTTATACAGTTTAGCTAATTTCTTTATTTTACATTAAAAAGAGGAATTTAATAGATTGCCTTATTTATTTCTAACATCCTAACTGTATTTAGAAAGATTCTGTTTCAGAAGTGTATCATACGCAACTGTGAATTTTGTTTGCTTATTAAATAATTTATTTATGTACCAATCTTAATATTAATGTGTATGGCGATAAACATCGCGGTTATACATGAGAATAAATGTGAGTAAAACGATAACTATGTAAATAATTTGTGAAATAGAGAAAAACCAATAAGAATATTTGACCTTGGGTTCTAATATGAAACACAAAAACTTATGACTAATAATGCTTTGTAGCAATGAAATCTTATACCTATACATGTTCTATGTAACTAAAGGAAGTAAATAATTAAAAAACAACGAAAATAAAATACCTTTAATAGGTTTCCTTAAAATACAAATAGGAACATAAATGAAAACTTAATCTCATAAGAATTTACTCTAATAAGAAATTAGTATTTACATTATTATTTTCTCCATACATTTTCATTTTCGAAGGAGTTTTGTTGCTGTCGTATATTTTAGATGTTGAATTTTATTGTTACGAATATTATACATTTAATATTTTTCTTATGTAGCTGACAGCATTATATGATAGAAATAACAAAGCAAAACGATGTAAAACATGTATTTAAAGGTGAAAAATGGCTTTAAAGTGCACGGCTCTTCTAAAAGGTAACGCTCGGTTACCCCCACTTGTGGCGCCGCCTGGTGGCAAAATTTGGCGTTAGCAGTTTGCTCAATTTTTGCGAGCCATGTACTTGATAATCTTATCGGTTTTGCTTTGTGTATTTATTTAACAGCGTTATATGCTTTCCTATATACAGTCTTATTTCATTCTTATAAGAATTACGGATCTGTTGGAATCCAATTGGACATTAGAGATGTCGTGTAAGAGCGTATATTCTTATAGGAAGATTGCTAGTAAAGTATATAGGTTAACTTAGTCTATTACAGCATTTGTTTGTTAGAGGGCCGGGACGAGACGGGGCGGGGGGGGCTCACGGAGCGGTAAGGTGGGCAATGTTCGTTCGCCGACACCATGTATACCCAAAGCTTGAAGTTTGGAGAGCAAGATGCTGTGATCTACCCGATCGAAAGCTTTTTCAAAATCGGTGTAGATCACGTCAACCTGACCACCTCCCTCCATATTACATAAAACATAATTGGAGAAGCATCCTAAATTTGATACAGTCGAACGCCGTTTCATGAAACCGTGCTGTGTACTCACTCAGGTGATCTGTGTAAATGGTTATGATCATTGATCATTCCTGAAACAGACGCTGCAGTAAAAGTCCCACTAAGAGCTAGTGTGCGCTTTCGGCTACTATTGTAATTAATAATACCATTTCTAACTTTGTCTGAAAATGATGGCATATTTTTAAAACAATCTGATCTCGGATCATAACACATGTTTGACTTAACCTTCTTTTGGACATTGTACTCGGGAACACAAAAACTTAAATCCTCTGATTTTTTTGGAGACACATCCATTTTACTCTTTTTTGGCATGGTCCACACTTGTTTCTTTGATGTACATGTGGATTTAATGTACCACTTTTGGTGTTCCTTAAAATTAAGTACAGCATAGGCAACTGTTGCGACATGCTTGCAAACAGCTTTTGTGCCCTTGCCGGCAATACACTCACAACTTCCTTCAACAATTTCTCCCTCTTCATGAATAACCATTCTAACAAAATAAGTTTTTTTTTGTCATTTCACTATTTACTTGTCCTTGATAATAGTGGTGATTATTATGTTTTAAATGTACTAAAGCAGATAAAAATAAATCTTTCATCATTCCATATCCTTTTTGGTGAACAGCGGCAAATGTAGACATCCCTTCTGCAGTGTTATATACTTTTAAAAAATAATCATTGATGTGCACAATGTCTATTTGTGGAGTCTCACATTTATGATCTACACTTTTTAATGAACTTTCAGCTGGCCATGACTTTGGAATTAATTCTTCTTCTGCTTCTTCCTCCACATCCACTTGTACAAAATTACTATTGCGATCGTAAGCAATAAGTGTTTAAATAAGATATATTATTTTATTAATAAAATAAAATATATTATTTTATTAATAAAATAAAATACACTTAAAGCAACTGGTAAGACAACGCCATGAGCAACTACAACATGCTGGCCTAATATATTAATAGCTGATATTAGAACCTAGTTCTGGATACTAGGTATACGAAGGTTAGTAAAAAGTATTATTTACAGTTGCTTAGTATGCAAAAGGCACAAGAAAAAATCCATGCAGGCTCCAGCAGCGCCATTACCGATAGACCGTATCGAGAGCTCCACGCCCTTCGAGATTACAGGAATAGATTTAGCGGGACCTCTCATACTGAAGAATGGTAATAAAACATGGGTCGTTTTATATACTTGTGCTGTGTACCGCGCCATTCACCTGGAGCTAACGATGTCGCTGTCAGTCGAAGATTTTATGAAAACGTTCAGAAGGTTCATAGCAAGGAGAGGGCGTGTAAAAGTCATTTATTCAGACAATGGCACCATTACAGATAAATTTGACATGTTAATAAACTTTATTGTTCTCATTCCAGAAAGATAAATTTTATATTTGTGAACTTTACAGTTTCTTTGAGATAGCCGCAAATCGTAATGTCTAATTTGTAATAGTCTTAAGAACTGACTTTGCATTGTATACCTTTAATAACTGACTTTGTATTGTATACAATATATTTTGTTCTCTTGGTTTGGGAGGATGTTAGGATTTGAGCCAGTTCTTCTACTACAAATCGTTAATCATTCTTAAAAAGTTACTCTCATTTGACTATGGTCTGCTCTCTGGTTCACATTCATTCATTCTCTCACAAAATGGACGATGGCGAAATTAATTAATGTTTGTACTGCCGATTATAATAAATAAATTGCACTAATTCAAGACCGTCTGCGTGTGATTTATGCTACAAACAAGCCCCCGTCATACGTCCCATAATATTAAGTCTGAAATAAAACAATAATAATATTAGATCACAAAGTCACAAACTATTCAACAAAAATCATGACTGCAAAACAAGGTTATGTTCAGACAAAATATAAGTTTACCTCTCAATTAGAGCTTCCTTTTTGCCTGTAGATTTTGCATTACGCTTCTTCAATTCTAATTTTAACTCCGCCACAGTCCATGAACCATATTTATCATCACTCATTTTTTTTAAAACCACTTTAAATTACCACGAACACGGCGAACACCTACGAAAACAATCAAAATCACGTTTTGACAGGTCTCCACAGACACTAGCGCCGCCGGTGGGAGAAATGGCAAACATAGCCCTCATTGGCGTTGGCTGTAAATTAGTTGTTGACGGCTGCTGCAGTTGTGAGAAAGAAGGTAAATTAAGTGTTTCTAATAGGGATTGTGAACAATCATCAACTTCAGGTTCAGGATAGAACCACGATGGTCCAGGTTGCGGGGAAGGCGGTGAGGGCATTAGTACTCTTTCTTCTTCTGGCGATGACTGTCTTGGTAAAGATGATGGTGCCAGTGTCGTATCAGAACCTGGTTGCGGTAGTGTTATATTAGTGCATGTAGATCTTAACTCGAGCGTGCTGTCCAAAAATGACATCTATCATGTGAAATTTGAATATTTCTTGCTTGAACCAGTTTGACCCTTGATTGTTTTTTTTATGTCGCATATATCCGTCTCTCAATGATCTCCACGCATCTTTAGTTTTGGAACCTAAAATAAAAATAAACAAAATATTTTAAAACAATAGATACAAAAATTAGGGAATTAAACTAAATTAATTATAAATTAACTTCGTATTTGCTACAATGTGCTACTGGCGATCCATATATATCAAAATTCACGGTAGCTTGTGCTTCAAATTCTACTTGAAGTTTCATAGACTTCAGCGGTTACTGTTATCTCCCGAGATACACTAGGATGGGAAATAGGAGAAAAAGCAATGGCTTGAGTTGGATCTTTAATTTTTGTCTTTTTCCCAAACCCCTTTCTAAAATTAAAAAAAAAAATATTTTTTTTTTGCAAGAATACAATTTACATGTTACATTTTTAGTAAGTCGCAGTACGAGTATTGCATCTTGACTAGGCATGCAAGTATAATGTCAATACATAATAATGGCTAGCTATAAAAAATTAATCAATTAAGTAACACATTAGATTAATAATGTCAAAATTAAAATTTAGCAATATAAACAATGTCAATCAATACATAAATTCTAAAAACTCGTCAACGGTATAATTTTTTTTGTCGAAAAGCCAATCTCTCAATTTATTCTTAAATCTATGTGATTCTAATGACTTCAAGTCTGCTGGGAGTTTATTGTATATGTCGATGCATAAATTAGACATTTTTCTTATACACAAAAGATCGACAAGGGGGCTGGAACAGCTTGCCTTTGTATTCCTTTTATTGTACGAGATCATTCTTCAGTATTTTCCACAATTCTTGGAGGTATGTTAGTAAGGCTGCTTTTCCACCAGAGCTGTGCGAGGTTGCTAAGCGGTGTAAGAGGAAAAAATCCACCAATAGAATCACTTCATTTTCCTAGCTTCGCTCAGCTCAGCTCTGGTGGAAAAGGGTTTAGCGAAGCGAGGTCTCTACATACAAAACAACCGAGAAATGTGTGCGAAGGATGTGTTGCGAGGAATGTGTTGCGAGGTCGACGATACCGTGCCAGCCAGTCAATAGACGGCTGATGTTGAAAGTAGTGCGGAAAATACATAATAATGATAATTGGAAACAAAAAATTATTTTATATTTAACAATTTGCGATTGAGAAATGGAAGTAGCAATGTTTTTGATTTATTTTTTTTATTTTTTTATTTATTTAATTGATAAAATTTTTTTTTATTTATTATTTACTTTTTGATTAATAAAATGATTTATTTTTTTATTAAATTTATGATTAATTTTTAATTCATGTTTTAATTATTTTTTTATTATTAATTTTTTTTTATATATATTTTTTTTATATTTTGTCTTTGACTGAGGTAAAAATTAGAAAAAAACTTTTTTGTTTCTTAACGGATTGCTTTCAAAATCGATCCCAGTGGTGTCCGATGACGACTCTGAGGTCAAAATTAGAAAATATGGCAGCCATTTTAAACTTTTTTGTTTCTGAACGGATTGCTTTCAAAACTGATATCTAGGGTCCCCAGTGGTATCCAATGAAGAATCTGATGTCAAAATTGAAAAAATTGGCCGCCATTTTGAACTTTTTTGTTTCTGAACGGATTGCTTTCAAAATTGATATCTAGGGTCCCCAGTGGTGTCCAATGACGAATCTGAGGTCAAAATTGAAAAAAATGGCCGCCATCTTGAACTTTTTTGTTTCTGAACGGATTGCTTTCAAAATTGATATCTGGGGTGCCCAGTGGTGTCCAATGACGAATCTAAGGTCAAAATTAGAAAAATTGACCGTCATTTTGATCTTTTTTGTTTCTTAACGGATTGCTTTCAAAATCGATATCTAGGGTCCCCAGTGGTGTCCAATGACGAATCTGAGGTCAAAATTGAAAAAAAAATGGCCGCCATCTTGAACTTTTTTGTTTCTTAACGGATTGCTTTCAAAATTGATATCTAGGGTCCCCAGTGGTGTCCAATGACGAATCTGAGGTCAAAATTGAAAAAAATGGCCGCCATCTTGAACTTTTTTGTTTCTGAACGGATTGCTTTCAAAATTGATATCTGGGGTGCCCAGTGGTGTCCAATGACGAATCTAAGGTCAAAATTAGAAAAATTGACCGTCATTTTGATCTTTTTTGTTTCTTAACGGATTGCTTTCAAAATCGATATCTAGGGTCCCCAGTGGTGTCCGATGACGACTCTGAGGTCGAAATTAGAAAATATGGCCGCCATTTTGAATTTTTTTGTTTCTGAAAAGATTGCTTTCAAAATTGATATCTGGAGTCCCCAGTAGCGTCCGATGACGAATCTGAGGTCAAAGTTGGAAAAAATTGCCGCCGTTTTGAACAGTTTTGTTTCTGAACGAAATTGCTTTTGAAATCGATATCTAGGGTCCCCAGTAGTGTCCGATGACGATTCTGAGGTCAAAATTGTTTTTTGTTTCTGAACAGATTGCGGCGGCCATTTTTTCCAATTTTGACCTTCGATTCGTCATCGGACAACACTGGGGGGGGACCCTAGATATCGATTTTGAAAGCAATTTGTTCGGAAACATAAAAGTTGAAAATAGTGGCCATTTTTTCCAATTTTGACCTCAGAGTCGTCATCGGTCACCACTGAAGACCCTAGATGTCGATTTTGAAAGCAATCCGTCAAGAAACAAAAAAGTTCAAAATGGCGGCAATTTTTTCTAATTTTGCCCTCAGATTCGTCATCGGACACCACTGGGGACCCTAGATATCGATTTTGAAAGCAATCCGTTCAGAAACAAAAAAGTTCAAAATGGCGGCCAATTTTTCCAATTTTGACCTCAGGTTCGTCATTTGACACCACTGGGGACCCTAGATATCGATTTTGAAAGCAATCCGTTAAGAAACAAAAAAGTTAAAAATGGCTGCCAATTTTTCCAATTTTGACCTTAGATTCGTCATTGGACACCACTGGGGACCCTAGATATCAATTTTGAAAGCAATCTGTTCAGAAACAAAAAAGTTCAAAATGGCGGCCATTTTTACCAACGTTGACCTCGTCATTTTTGAATGTCGTTGAATTCGTCATCGGACACCACTGGGGACCCTAGATATCAATTTTGAAAGCAATCCGTTCAGAAACAAAAAAGTTCAAAATGGCGGCCATTTTTTTCAATTGTGACCTCAGATTCGTCATTTGACTCCACTGGGGACCCTAGATATCGATTTTGAAAGCAAACCCTTAAGAAACAAAAAAGTTCAAAATGGCGGCCAATTTTTCCAATTTTGACCTTAGATTCATCATTGGACACCACTGGGGACCCTAGATATCAATTTTGAAAGCAATCCGTTAAGAAACAAAAAAGTTCAAAATGGCGGCATTTTTTTTCAATTTTGACCTCAGATTCATCATTGGACACCACTGGGGACCCTAGATATCAATTTTGAAAGCAATCTGTTCAGAAACAAAAAAGTTTAAAATGGCGGCCAACTTTTTCAATTTTGACCTCAGATTCGTCATCGGACTCCACTGGGGACCCTGGATATCTATTTTGAAAGCAAACCCTTAAGAAACAAAAAAATTCAAAATGGCGGCCAATTTTTCCAATTTTGACCTTAGATTCGTCATTGGACTGGACACCACTGGGGACTCTAGATATCAATTTTGAAAGCAATCCGTTAAGAAACAAAACAGTTCAAAATGGCAGCCAATTTTTCCAATTTTGACCTTAGATTCATCATTAAACACCACTGGGGACCCTAGATATCAATTTTGAAAGCAATCCGTTAAGAAGCAAAAAAGTTCAAAATGGCGGCATTTTTTTTTCAATTTTGACCTCAGGGTCATCATTGGACACCACTGGGGACCCTAGATATCGATTTTGAAAGCAATCCGTTCAGGAACAAAAAAGTTTAAATTGGCGGCAATTTTTTCCAATTCTAAAATGAGGGTCTCATTTCACAGCTTCGCAAGGGTTTGCTCCCGGGAATTCTCGGTACTGAAATAACCGAGAATTCCCGGGAAATTTGAAAAAAATTAGTACCGGGAAATCTAAACTATGTCCCGGGAATTCCCGGTACTGCACAAACACCAAAATTCTAGTACGAAATTTTGATTTTCAAAACTGCAAGTGAGCCGCGCGAACGCAACCACGACAGAAGTACGTGGACGCAAATCGTTTCGAGAGTAATCGGTACCATTCGGCAATTTTTGGTTCTCTTTCCTGCCACTCGGCTCGTCCGCCACAGTACTGCACCAAACTTAGTACTACGACAAGTAGCGAGGGTTTAGTTTAGACTAGTCCGGTGAAGGTTGATCCGTCGATTGGACTATTTTATTTACAAATTGTTGTCGAGAGTCACCACAAATCGTTTCCGCGCAGGTTCAAAGACTTCCAACCCCCCGAACAAGCCAGTTTCCGAAAGGACCATAGTAAGAACTATTAGAAAACATCTACACGCTGCGACAGGTTATACAGAAGGCTATAACCAGAAGAACCAGACCAGAAAAGACAGAAGAGTATAGGAGTACCAGCAAATATGCTTAGCGTTCGTGGACAATGAAAAAGCCTTCGATTCTATTGAAACTTGGGCAGTGCTGCAGTCTCTTCAGACGTGCCAAATTGACTACCGGTATATCAAGGTGCTGAAGTGTTTGTTCGAGAACGCCACTATGTCAGTCCGACTCCAGGATCAGAACTCTAGACCAATCTAGCTGCAGCGAGGTGTAAGACGGATACGTTATTTCTCCGAAATTGTTCACCGCTGCACTGGAGGATGTCTTTAACCTTCTGGACTAGGAAGGACATGGCATCAACATTAATGGCTACTACATCACTCATCTTCGTTTTGCCGACGATATCGTAGTCCTATGACTCCAAGGAGGAGGGGGGGGGTTCTCCAAAGTCTCAGCTATCTGAGATCTTGGAGAACCTCGGCACAATGTTCGATGACCTCAATAGAGTTACCCAACAAGTGGGTCTCAAGATGAACATGGAGAAGACAAAAGTCATGTCCAACGCCCATGTAGTACCCACTGCAATGCAAGTTGGGGACTCTGCTCTTGAAGTTGTAGACCGTTACGTCTACCTAGCTAGGACAAACAGTCCAGTTAGGTAGATCTAGGAGGTCAATCGTTGAATCCAACTCGGATGGGCAGCATTTGGAATTTGCGCAATATATTTCTTTGTCCCAAATACCGCAGTGTCTCAAGTTTAAACCAGAGTCACCAACATAGCACGAAGAATCGCTAAACTTATGTGGTAGTGGGCTGGGCACATTGCGCTTAGAACCAACGGCCTTAGGACAGAAAGGTTCTTGAAATGCGGCCGGGCGCCGGAAGGCGTAGTGTGGCCAGGCCCCCACGAGGTGAACCAACGATCTGGTGAGGGTCCCGGGAAGCCCCTGGATGTGGGCAGTGCAGAACTGATTATTATGGAGATCCTTGGGGAGGTCTTTGTCCAGCTGTGGACGTCTTTAGGCGATGATGATAGATTGAACTGAGTGTACGCTTGAATTTAATTACGATCACAAATATTTGATTTGCTGCGAGCATTGAGTTCAAAGTATTCTCTTCTAAAGATCTCAATTACTGAATTTATGTTATAATTAGTGAATTACTAAGTTAATTATATATTTTAAAAAGTGTTTTGGTGCTTAATTTCATCATACTCATAAAATAATTACGATTTTAAATTACTTTTTCCCAGTACCGAAGTCTCGAAATTTCCCGGGAATTCCCGGTACTGGGTTGGCTCCAGTACCGGGAATTCGAAAATCCAGTTCAGTTCCGGTACTGCAAACCCTACCATCCTCGTACCGCACATTAATGCGCATTTTGACAGCTCCGCTACACATCCTCGTACGAGACATTTACCTCGCACAGCTCTGGTGGAAACCCCTACACATTTCCACAGCACAGCTACACATCCTCGTACGACACATTTCCACAGCACAGCTCTGGTGGAAAAGCAGCCTAATTGCACAAATTACGTATAGCGGCGGCGGCGGCGTGGTAATTGGTTGAGTTTCTTAATTTTTGAGGTCAGTACTGTACCGTATGAAAAAAAAATATATCCCTCTCTTTCTCTTTCTAGACAAATGTCAAACCTGTTCATTGTGCTCAATAAATTTAATTAGTTTAAAAATAGTATTTGTTTCATTTACGAAACAAATTGGTGCTGAAACTATTGTTTGCGTGGTGATTCTTCAGCACAAGTGTTATCTCAACTGGAATACATCGGATTCGAGTGAAAACTTCTCATAAAGTGTTGTGTTGGCTAGCGTTGATCGACGCCATTTTGCAAGCGACAAGCGTGTCCGAGTCCGCGTAGCGTACCATTGCATGCGCGCAAGGACTGAAGAAGTACACATTCTGTCGGCGGCGTGTCGGCGAACATTGTCGTCATGGGCTGACTGACTGACTGCGCAAACGCGGGAAAACAGCTATCAAACGACAATCGACATCAGATTTTTCATTGTTGAATCAAGATTTTTTTACGAAATCTGTTTATTCAACGAAGCTTCATACAAAATGAGTTCGGACGAAGAAGATAAGCATCAAATACGCTCGTTAAACCTCAAAATTGGACAGCTGACGGCGAGAACAACTCGTGCTGAAAAATTCATCTCGCAGGAAGGGATCAAGTAGATATGAGCGCGCCGATAGGGTTTGGGTCGGCGGCGCCGCGCCGAGTTTTTAGGGTCGGCGGCGGCGGCGTTGGCGGCGTGACCTTGTTCTTTTTTGACCAAAGAAAATTTTAATGCTACGGTCACACGCGCGCCTTGCAGCCCGGCGGGCTGCGCGGCATGCAGCCCGTCCCGGGCCGGCGGACATTCAAGCTGTTCACACGCACGCCGTCGTGTCAGTCAGGGCCAGAATGGCGAGCAGCGAGGATCTCGGTATTGTTGCTGCCATATCCTTTGGCTTAACTTATTTTTATTGGAAAAAGAAACAAAATTATGCTAATTAATCATGTTGTAATCTCCGATCGTAGCGACTTTCTTAGCAACGTTGAATTAAGATCCACTCGTCGCGAAAGCGCGGGAGAGACTGACTGCCCGCGCGCGTGTTAACAGTCACCGGGCGCCCGCACATTCATCCTTTGAACTTTGCCAAAAAACCGACACTTGCCCGATTCGCGGCATTCACGTTCACAGGCGCGTTCACGGGCTCGGGCGTACCGTTTACACGCTCGTGAATGTGCACGTTGAATGTACAGTTGAACGCGCGCGTGTGAACCTACCATAAAATATAATGTCATATTTGTTATTTTCATTGACATTGAGGCTGTGCCACGTATCGACGATTTGGAGATAGACATAGAAAAGTATAGAAATTACGCTCTGAAGCTCAGCTTGCTTCAAGATGGAGAACCTGATACATATTTTGATCAAGACGTGGTGGAGGACCGATTTATAGTCGCTCCACCAAAGGTAAAGTAAAGTAAATCGGAAGTTTTAATCTAAACAGTAGGGGAAGGCCGGGCAAGAAGCATGAAGGATACTCGATTTTACTAAAAATCTACAACAGATGGCGTTACTGGACGAGCTTGGGTCGGTAAAACAGCTACTCCGCGACGACAGTTCAACCAAAACAATAGTTGCGTGAACCTGCTGTGAAAAGAAAAATAAAAGTTTTTTGGTGTTTCCTTACGATTTTTGGCAAGGTATGTGTATTGATTTTTTGTATTAAGTATTAAGTGTTAGCGAATAGATACTGTTTAATCGATTGCTTGTTTATTGAAGTTTAATTTGTGTTTGTAACTTTTCATTCGCCGGTAAAAAAAAATCAGTAGGCTAATACAACTTTTGAATGTTAGTGCTTTGGGCAAGACGGATATGGGCAAAAGGGATAGATATCCGATTTGCCCGAGTTTAATATGTGATTTCGATGCACACAATCTCGAAAGTATGCTGCATTATTTAATTAGTATTGGAGCGTTAATTCACATTTTTTGTGTTTGTGGTATACCTTACAAATAAATATTTTCCTTTTTTTTGTTCACGTTGCAAATATTAAATTAATATAGATAATTTTACGGTTAAGTAGGTACTACATTTAAATTTACCTACCATTCTTTGACATAGGTATTGTTTATGGTTTTTATTTTTTATTGATTTTCTTCCCTGTCATTTTTTTGGTTGCGAATAAAACATATTATTTTTCATTTTTTCCTTGAATTTTCTTTTAGCCCGTAAAAAATCAATTCAATTCTCGGAAAGACATACATATTAAAAAAAGAAGAAATGCCTGTGATTCTGAACAATTTTCGGCAGGGAACGTTAGTTTAAAGTTGACGGTAGTTTGAAAATATCTAAATTTTGAATTGTTTGCTTCCTACCGCCATAATGTTGTTCCACACTACGGAATCAGTGTGAACCAGATAGTGCATATGCGACAATATTGTAATTATTAAATCGTAATAAATTAGTTGTGAGCTTCATTATGAATCAACTTATGTACGCAAATGTTGTGAAATCCCGGAAGGGCAATGATATGCTGACAATGAGTGGCTATTACTACACCTTGAATAAATCGCGTGGAGATGTGTTTTACTGGAATTGTTCTAAGAAAAAGAACCTTGGTTGTAGTACAGGCATCACGACCAAAAAGGTAAACAATGACCATGTTTTGTTTAGTGAAATTAAACCCCACTGCCATGAACCAGACCCAGAAATATTAATTAGAAGATATAAAATTAAGAAACAAATTGAAAGAAAAGGCTAATTCATTACAAAGTCCGGCCCAAATAATACAAGCTAGTATTCAAGACGTTCCTAGCACTAGCGCCCCGCGGCTCCCCGACAATAATGCAATGAGAATGATAATTCATCGTGCTCGTGTTAAAAATATGCCAGCTTTGCCAAAATCTTTAGCAGAATTTACCATACCTGCCCAGTATATGGAAATTAACGGAGAACCTTTCCTCATAGGACACTATTTGCAAGATGATGTTAGCGTCGTTGTATTTAGTACTAAAAATAATCTGAAACTTCTACACGCATCTCATTTTTGGATAATTGATGGGACTTTCATGACTTGTCCATGGCTATTTAAACAGATATTACAGTTCATGGTTTAGTAGGAACATACGATGCTGCTCACAAGACGTTGCCACTCGTCTATGGTTTGCTAACGCATAAAAGTAAAAGTTCGTACACTATATTTTTAGAGATCATACGAACATATACATTAAATAATTTGAACATAACATTGCTTCCGTCTACAGTTATAACAGATTTCGAATTATCGGCAATTCAAGCAGTAAAATCTGTATTTCCTAGTAGCACACAACATGGATGTTTTTTCCATTTATGTCAAAACATTTGGAAACAAATAAAAGCAGCTGGTTTGGACAAAAAATATGGTGAAAGTAAAGAGTTCGCTAATCAACTGCGCCATTTATCTGCACTTGCATATCTCAAGCCGGAGGAAATCCCGTCGGCGTTTTCTGAGATTTGTAGAGAGGTTATTCCTCCTGAAGCTAGTAAGGTGGTGGCATGGTTTGGAAGATACTACGTTGAGGGCTACTATAAAAAAGTTAAAAGTCCCAAAAAACCTTTGACCGTTATTTTGAAAAAGGTGCCCCCAAGGTTTCCCCCGCAACTATGGTCTGTTGCTGAGTGTATTGAAGATGGAATCCCCAAAACACAAAATGATATCGAATCCTGGCATCATCGTTTTAATGCCTTATTAGGAAGAAAAAAAATGAATATTTACAAGACAATTGAGGAAATGAAAAAAGAACAGCATCATTCTGATCACATGATTGAAAGAATAAGAACGCAGACTGGCGGAAGACGAAAGAAATATAACATAAAAGAGAATAATTTACAGAATTTACTATCTCAGAAAGATAGTATGACAACGCTTTCATTCTTAAAGGCTTTAGCTCAAACTAGCTATTACAAAATTTAGGTTGCTTACATGTGTAAATATTTTTTTTTGGTACATAGGTACATTAAATATACATTATAAGGTACATTAAAAATACAAATTGCAGTATTGTAATAATATTTTTTATATTTTATAATAATATTGTGTTATTGATTTTGACTAATCAAAAAATAGGTTTCTGTCGCATTACTACGTCTTATTTAATTACGGTAGGTACGATCAGTCATGAACTTATGAACAATCATTCATTCTTTGTCATAGGCTGACTGTACATGATAATATAATAATTATTATATAATAAGAAATCAATATAAATTAATAGAAATAGATTGCTATTTATTTGATGTTTTAAATGAGTAAAATTCATTTCTTTGTTTTGATTTAAGGAAGTAAGTATTTCTTTTTTTGTAATTACGATCTTAAAATATACTTATTACATTTTAAGTACAATAGGTACCTTCTTAAATAATAAAATATTATGCTTGTCAATAATCGGTTTCTCTTTCACACTCTTTCATTAATTTTATGATAATAATAAATAAAAATCTAACCTACTATGGGTATCTTTTTACAAATAATTACGAGACCGCGGTCGTTTTACAAAACCACATCCTGTAAAGACCAAAGGTTCTTTCTCAAGATTAAATTAGGCCAAATAATATTTCTTGAATTGTATCTACTATATATTTGTTATGGGAACATTATGTCAATCAGGTATATGTAGTTCGTATTTTAGTCGATTTTTAGTATGTCGATAACATGTATGCCGACATGTAGATTATCCAGACAGTGTTTGTCGTTATTCCGTGTACCGATATGTCATGTATCGAAAACAGGTTTGTCGAACTTCTGTATATCGATTGCACGTGAGTCGACATGTAGTTTGTCGACAATATTAGTTGCGAGATTTCATGAGTCGTATAAAAGTACATCGATCTCATGTGCGTCGATATGCAGTTTGTCGAAAAAAAGTTTGTCGAGATTTCGTTAATCGAGATTTCATGAGTCGAGCTTTGTCGAGATGTTGTGCATCAAAATAACGTGATTCGAAATCCAATTACGCATTCGATTTGCCCGGTTAGTTAATTTTTATTTTTTATCGATTCACATTTTGATTAACTCTATAAGCATAAAGGTAAGTATAGTAGATGTGAGTAATTTAGTGTCATTATTACTATTACGTGAAATACATGATTATTTTGTTTCAGATGGTGTATAAATACAAACGTAAAACTAATCGAGCAGCATGGTCTGAACATACACTTGATAAAGCAATAAAGGCTGTAAAATTAGCAGGGAAATCTATTAAATCTACCGCTGCTGAATTTGGAATTCCATTTGCAACATTGCATCGACATGTAAAGTCAGAAAACCCATCAAAGAAACTGGGTAGATTTACAACGGTTTTTTCCCCTGAGCAAGAAGAAGAGCTATGCGCGTACTTGAAAAAATTAGACAGCCTGTTTTTTGGCCTAAGTCGTGCAGATTTCTTAGAACTGGTGTATCAGTATTAGGGTTTGTTCCCGGGAATTCTCGTCCCGGGAATTCCCGGGAAATCGGTCGGTCTCGTACCCGGAAAATTCAGCTCGAGAAAAGTCGAGACATCGAGAAGTTTAAATAAACATTTTTACGCTTAGCTTTCTTTGTAAATGCGAGGCGGCAGCGGCATCCTTTGACAGCACGGCTCGTGTCTGTCGGTATCCTTTGTTTTTGCCGACAAACGCAAGCGCGACGCGGCCCCAGTTGTATTTTGTTCATTCGTGTTTCAACTCCCGCCGTGTTCGGATCGATCGGATCATAAACCCAGCATAGTGAGTGTATTTAATATTTAGTGACGCACGAGTAATACAATCGCAGATAATTGGATACGCTGAAGACTTATTCAATCGTCTATACCCCACTGTTCCCACTACAACAGAACCTTCGACAGGAAATAATTCAGAAGTTGTCGAAGCAGGCGTAAGCGAATCAGAAACTGAACAAGACAGCTTTGCAGCTCAATTAGAGAGAGCAATAAAAGGTGTTTCGAGAAATGATGAATCAACTAATGCTGTGGTGCTTTCCAAATCAATTATTATAAAAAAAGAGTTTTTGCTATTTGAAAAAACAGGCAAGAGGACCCCTAATCTGGAAACACTGTCGGCCTAATTATCAGAATGCGTAACTCCAAAAAATTACGAAATAAGACTTTTAGTGTCATCTAGTGGAGAATTTAGAAACCTGTCTATTGGAATACTTCGTATGTTCCACAAAAATATCACTAATTTGTTTTAAGCTTATAATAAAACTGCGTACCTCCCGGCCGCCATTTTGTAATACGCAGAATGCTCAACTCCTAACTTCAGTACGGTTTCGCCAGTGCCGCAAAGAGGTCGCGTGCTGTTTTGAACAAAAAGGTACGTAAAATTTACGTTTATTGTAGTGTTATTGAATGCCGTATTTCGAAAAGTATTTAATGCGTTGTAATTTACAACAATAAGATCAAAATTTTCACTTTGATGTGTCATAATAGCTTTCTGAAAATTGGATTGGAGTTACGAGGTATTATTGTTTGGTTTAACGCAAGAATACCGGTTTCTTACAAGGAATTACGACCTTTTGTCTTGTTAATTAGGTGGAAGAGTTACTTTTAACAAGTTTTTAACAAGTAGTAGGCAGTATTTTGATTAATATTACTATAAAAACTTGTTCACTTGTTGAAAGGTATATCAGAATAAACCAATTTCAAACAAAATTGTACGTATCTTGTTAAAATAGGGGTACCTTTCCTAGTTAAATTACATAGGTCCATTTTACTAATATTATAAACGCTAATGTTTGTTACTCTTTTACGCAAATACTACTAAATGGATTTTGATGAAACTTTCAAAATAATATATCACTTACTTTTTATCCCGATATTCCCACGAGAACAGGAACTCCGCGGGTGAAACCGCGGTCCTGCTAGTAGTTCATATATATTTACAGTTAAATATTGTATTAACGTACCTAATTTATTTAAATTCCAGATAAAAATTCAAGATGTTTAAAAATCCACGTATATTAAAAATACTACAAAACGTTGACCGTATTGAATCACAAGACCACATTACTCGAGAAGACCTGGAAAAAAACACGGAATCATTAAAAGAAAATTGTTCTTCATTACATGAGGGAACGGAGATGGAGTATGAAGTTTTATCAAACATTGAAAATGATGTAACAAACTTCGAACCAGAATTTACAGATTTACAACCAGGGACTTATATTCTACAAAACGATTGTTCATTGCTACTTGAGAAGGACGAAACTCATGTTTGCGGTACTCCAGCCAATATTTTTTTAAGCCATGATGAATGTCTCCAAAGACAGTCGATAGATAGTTCAACAAACAGTGTTTCCATATTAATGAATTCAGACTTAATGTCGCTCACAGCAGACGATATTACCGATAATATTTTAGAACAACAAATTATAACAGAAGCACACGACAACATAAAAGACAACATTGAAAAGGCGCAAAATAGCACAAACGAGGCACAAGACAACATAGAAGAGATTCAAGATAGCACAGAAGAGGCGCAAAGTAATATTCAAATGATAGAAGAAGAAAATGCAGATACACTTACTAATGATGTTATCTCATCAAACTTATATAGCCACATCCCGGAACAGACTATTACTGAAACATTACACACTCCTGACGACGATAATTTAGCACATCCTGACGACGATAATGAAGAACAAAGAATACGTCTCGCTCGCTCTGACACTGTGGATCGCTCAGTTGAAGAAAATACAACTTCCGTATTCCCATCAAGAAAGAGACAAAAGAAAAGTCATCCTCAGGATTGGAGTGCAAATAAAAATAAAGAACAAAGGGAAAAAGGAAAACCATATTTAGGAAAGAAGAAGGTAGATAGTAAATGGACTTTTGTTGAGCCTAAGTGCCAAAGAAACATAAAAGATAGGTGCAAGTGCAAGTTAAGTTTGAAAGGTGATACAAAGTTACAATGCCAAAAACTTCCAGAAGAAGAAAGACAAAAATGCTTCAAAAGATTCTGGAACATGAGCTGGAAAGAAAAGAAAGTTTACGTCAGAATGTCGTCAATTTGTAAACGTAAGCAAAGAGAAAGATGTGCTGGGACATCATCAAGGCGAGAAAATTCTGTGGAATTATACCTCTCTGATGACAAAGGGAATAGATATCGTGTATGCAAGAGGATGTTTTTGAACAGCTTATGTGTAGGAGAATGGGTCATCAAAAAATGGATTATACACAAAGACGATGATTTACCTAAAAATGTTCCAAAAAATAATGTCAAGGATGAACCCCGTAGACAAGTACGAAAGTTTTTTGATTCTTTGCCGAAACTTGAATCCCATTATTGTAGGAAAGACTCATCCAAATTATATTTGGAACCACTTTGGACGTCAAAAGCTCAGCTGTATAAAGCCTATAAAGATGATTTCTGTCCACGCGAAAAAGCTGAACCCCTGAGTATTACAAGTTTCTGTAACGTTTTTGAAGACCTTAATATTTCATTGTTCCGGCCAAAAAAAGATTTGTGCGATGTCTGTGAGTCGTTCAAAACTGGAAATATCACTGAATCTGAATACAAGACCCATAATGACATGAAGAAAGAAGCTCGTACAGAATTGGAAAAAGACACAGCTTCAAACAACGAAGTATTTACTATGGACTTACAGTCAGTACTTTTGAGCCCAAAATCAAATGTGTCAGCTCTTTATTACAAAACCAAACTTATAGTGCACAATTTCACTCTATACGATGTCAGGCGAAACAAAGGATATTGTTACATCTGGAATGAATGTGAAGGAAAACTTACAAGTAATGAATTTTCTACTATAATCGTCACTGCTCTCGAGAAATTCATCAATCAGAATCCGATAGGTGATGACCAGGAACTGATATTGTACAGTGACGGCTGTACATACCAAAACAGGAATGCGGTATTGGCCAACACTTTGCTCAACTTCAGTATGCTGAACAAGATAACTATTGTTCAAAAGTTCCTGGAGAAAGGCCATACACAAATGGAGTGCGATAGCATGCACTCTGTCATAGAAAGAGCACTGAGAAACAAAAAGATAAATGTTCCAGCAGATTATGCATATCTGGCTAAAGTGGCGTGCAAAAAATCTCCTTATGAAGTCGAGTATCTTTATCATCATTTCTTCAAAGATTTTGAGACAGCATTGCCTTTTTACAAGTCTATTAGACCTGGAAAAAGGGCAGGTGATCCGACAGTGACTAATATAAGAGCTCTGAGGTATGTGCCTGATGGAAAGATTGTTTACAAATTGAGACATTCAAACACGGTGTGGGAAGAGCTCCCAACCCGGATGAAAAAAATATGTGCAGTTCCTATGGATAACATCCCTAAATTATATTCAGAGAGAGTAAAGATAAAGAAAGAGAAATATTTGCATCTGCAGGCGCTAAAAGATACCATGGAAAAGGATTATCACAAATTTTATGATGATTTACCCCACTTTTAAAGCCTACCATTCCATTTACTTTGAATTTTTTTATTTGATTTTTTGTAGTACCACCTATTTTCTTGCTTATAAGAAAACTATTATTGTTTCTAATTGTATTTTATAAGAACTGATCGATGTACCTAAGGCAGGTTACAAAACTTTGAGACTGATTTTGTGCCATTGTATTTTTAGCATAACTTAGATAGTTCATTCTTAAAGTAATGTACTAGGTACTTGCTTCACGAAGATTTATCAAAGATCTCATTTGTTTCCTATTTCCTAAGATTTTTAATAAAAATATCTAATAAGTTTATAACAGAAGGTTGTGCCTTAAATAAACAATGATCTAAGATTTAATTATAAAAAGTTAAAAATGTGTTTATTTTCATTTTATTTTTATTACTGAACCTTTGACTGTGAAAACCTTTTATTTACTCTAAAAATATTTAATATTCAATGAGTAAAAGGTTTTCTGTAATATTATTCTTGACTTTTACTACAAATAAAATATTATCTACATGTTGTAAGGTAAGTAATTTACAAAATAATAAAAACTCTTACCTCCACTTGCACTTCGTAACTCCAAGTAAGGTATCGTACTGCACCAAAGAAAAATTCGTAAGTCCATTTTCTCAATAATCTAGTTTGCCAATTTAAAAATAAATTATAAAATCAAATTCGCTGATAATTCTTACTATTAGACTCATCATTACATTTAAATAATTCCCGTACATAGTGAAATTAAACAGTTTTTACTTGCTCCTGTAAAGTTCAACCAGAAGGAGTTACGCATTCTGATAATTAGGCCGACGCTATACAAAGCATTAATTTCAGTCAAGCCGACTTCAACAGAAAATGAAAGGGTATTTTCCATATCGGGAAATGTGGTCAGTAAGATTAGGAGCCGGCTGTCTGATAAATCTATTAATGCTTTGGTTTATCTTAAGGCATATTTCATAAGAATTAATAAGCAGGCTTAAAGACAGTTATATTTTTCGTATTAATAGTAGATAGATATCTCTTATTTAATTACATTAAAACTGCCAAAAATTGTGATACCATACCACCCACATAGTGAGATTAGTGAGTGATCTTTAGTTATGATGAGGAAAATTATGATTGTTTTTAGTTAAGATGTTTGTTTTAAGCTGATTGTTAACAGAGATTTTGTTTTTTATTAAAGATTAGTGAGATTAGTTATAATAAGAAGAAGTATGATTGTTTTTAGTTAAGATGTTTGTTTTAAGCTGATTGTTAACAGATATTTTGTTTTTTATTACAGATTAGTGAGATGAGATTAGTTATGATAAGGAGAAGAAGTATGATTGTTTTTAGTTAGCAATTTTGTTTTGAGCTGATTTTTTATTGAGAACTTGTTTTTTTTGTTAAAAATTATGTTGATTTTTTTCATGTAAAATAAACACAGTTAAATTAAAGACTCTTTTTATTAATTAAACAAAAATTTAGACGTATTTTATTTTTTCTCGACAACCCGAGAAGACCCGAGAAATCAGGCTCGAGAAGTCTCGACACCCGAGAACTAAAAAACCTCGAGAAATAGGAAACCCTAATCAGTATGCAACAAAAAATAATATCACTCATCCATTCAAAAATGGCAAAGCGGGTAGTGACTGGTTTACTGGTTTCAAGAGTCGACACCCAGAAATTGTACTCAGATCACCGGAACCAACATCTCTGGCAAGAACAAGAGGTTTCAATAGACCACAGGTTGAGTTGTTTTATACCAATTACTGGGATCTGGTAGAAAAACACAACCTTGATCCAACTACCATTTATAACATGGATGAAACGGGCATAAAGAGCAGCACAACTAAACCACCAAAGGTACTGTCTATTAAAGGAAAGAAACAAGTTGGCGTCGTAAGCAGTGCAGAAAGGGGTCAGTTAACTACTGTTATATGCTGCTGTAACTTATATTTGCACGCAAACGAATGCAGGAAAGACTATTAGATGGTGCCCCACCAGGCTCACAAGCCACTGTCACAGATAACGGCTGGATCCACGGAGAGGCTTTTTTATGCTGGTTGCAATTTTTTGCTGAAAAGGTTCGCCCAAGTGAGAACAGAAAAGTAGGGTAGCCCGGGGTCAATTGAAACAAGTCACGATTGAAACAACGTGAAATTCTCGAAAACCATAATATTTACGCGAGTGATGCTAGACACAAAACATGCCGACGGCCATGACGCCATTTTTGACCAGTACCGCTCGAGCGAGCGAGCGACATAGTTGTGAGGAGGGCCTCTTAACGGATTTCGCGCCAAAAAGTAAGTATTCACGACATCATGTATTCTTGTTTAGCTTTTTTCACCCATGTTTTTTCATTGTTTTCTTGATTAGATTTGATTCTTTGTTCATCTATGATTGTGTTTATAATTGTGGTTTAGCGTTAAAGCCGGCGTAAAGTGTATTTTTTGACCTTGAAATCAGAAGTAGCCGGATGGGGACAGTTGCAACAATATGCCTGTGGACAGTTGAAACGTTTCAATCGTCCCGGTGTTTCAACTGTCCCCAAAAAATATAATAAACACAATCATAGGCGGACACTGGACAGATTTGAGTGAAATTTAGCATACCTACACTACTACCCTACTAATGTACGGTCAGCGTCAAAGAAAAGTGACCACCCTATTCATTGGTTACATTATGTAGCCAATGAATAGGGTGGTCACTTTTCTATGATGCTGACTGTAGATTATGTTTGTGAGTTTATTCCTCTTTCACACCTGCAGATATGGATAATAACTATTGTGAAATAGAGCAACATAATATAATCATTATATTATCTGATATTTATTCGTAAATATACTCAATGTGCTGACACGACCCTTCTAGAGACTTATTATGTTTATAGACTTCGAAAATAAAGTCAAGTTAGTTATTATCAGTTTTGTTCTATAAGAAAGCTTTCTTTTTCAGATGCCTAGAAAAAGAAAACATCTCACTGACAGAAATTCCAAGGACATGTTTGCCTATCAGCAGGCATATGAAGAGGTTCTGTCAGGAAAGTCTTTAAGAAAAGCCGCTGAGATGTTTAATTTAGACCACGTCTCTCTAGGCAGGTACAAAAAAAAGAGAGAAACTGCGACAGAAAATACGTCTGTTGATGCTGTAACTATGGGTTCAGCAAAGAAGGTGTTTACCTCTGATCAAGAAAAAGAGATTGTTAAGTATGCAATTAAGTCCGCTGACATTTACTTTGGGCTCTCAACAAAAGACTTGAGGAAACTTGCTTATGATCTGACTGTACGGTACAACCTGGCGAAGCCACCTTCTTGGGATTCAAATGAGATAGCTGGTGTAGAATGGTTCCGAGGTTTTTTGGATCGCCACCCAGAATTATCCGTGAGGTGTGCTCAAGCTACGAGCTTAGCCCGCGCAACGAGCTTTAATAAAAACAACGTTGATGCATTCTTTGACAACTTAGAAATGGTAATGGACCGGGACAAGTTTGAAGCTAAGGATATCTACAATGTGGACGAAACCGGCATAACAACTGTGCAAAAACTAAATCGAATTGTGTGCAGAAGAGGCACCCGACAAGTTGGTGCACTGACGTCAGCCGAACGTGGAACTTTGGTAACAGTCACAGTAGTAGCTAATGCACTCGGTAATGTTTTTCCACCAATGTTCACGTTCCCGCGGGTACATTACCAAAGTAATTTTTTGAAAAATGGTCCTATTGATAGTGTTGGTAGTGCAAATAAATCTGGTTGGATGCAAGAAGACGATTTCCTTGTATTCTTACAACACTTCCAAAGACATACAAATTGTTCTTTAGATCACAAAGTGCTTTTGTTGCTGGATAACCATTCCTCACACGTGTCTATCAAATGCATTGATTATTGTCGTGCTAATGGAATCGTCATGCTGTCATATCCTCCACATTGTAGTCATAAGTTGCAGCCATTAGACCGCTCCGTATATGGACCTTTCAAAAAAGCAGTGAACACAGCATGTGATGGATGGATGAGAACAAACCCCGGCAAAACAATGACCATTTATGACATCCCCAGTATAGTTGCCACTGCCATGCCAAGGGCTATGACCCTATGGGTTCAGAAACTCTGGAATTTGTCCATTCAATAGAGACATATTCGGAGATTTAGATTTTGCTCCCTCATATGTCACGGACAGACCAAATGACAACACTACACCTCAGACTAGCTCGTTTGCACCTCAAACTCGAGATGCTGCAGAAAATTTTGCGCTGTCTTCTACCAGAGGCTCAATAACCCCACAGCCCAGTACTTCTGCTGTGTCCGTGCCAGAAGTGCAGTTTTCCCAGACCACGCCTTTGGAAGTTGCACCTCCAGCTACTGCAGAACATGAAGACATCGCGTTGTCTTCTACTAGACTAGAGGCTCAATAACCCCACAGCTCAGTACTTCTGCTGTGTGTGTGCCGGAAGTGCAGTTTGTCCAGACCAGGCCTTTGGAAGTTGCACCTCAAGCTGCTGCAGAACTTGAAGACATCGCTCCGTCTTTTCCCAGAGGCTCAATAACCCCACAGCCCAGATTTCTGCTGTGTCCGTGCCGGAAGTTCAGGTCGCTCAGGCCAGGTCCTTGGAAGTTGCACCTCAAGCTGCCGGTGGATCTGAAGACATCGCTCCGTCTTTTCCCAGAGGCTCAATAACATCACAGTCCAATCCTTCTGCTGTATCCATTACTGGAGATCAATCAATTCAAACAAGCTGTTCAAAATCCCAATATCCAGATGTTTCAGGATTTGAAGCTATCACTCATTCTGATTCCAGACGGACAGTAGCTCCACAGCCAAGTGACTATGTAAAAACGGACCCTCTTGAAATTTGCAATCAACCTTCAACAAGTAAATTTTTGCCAGAACTCGTAAGACCATACCCTAAAGCACCACCCAGAAAAACAACTAGAAAAACAATAAAAAGAAAGTCAACAGTTTACACTGATACTCCGGAGAAAGAAAACATCAGATTACAAACTGAAGAGAGAGCAAGAAAAAGAAACGTCAGTAAAATGAAAACCAATATGAAGAATATGGGGCAAAAGAAGTCAAAGACAGGAAAAACAGAACCTAAAAAGAATCAGATAAAAGGAAGGATAAACGTCGCCTCGAGCTCAGAAGATGATATTCGAGATCCAAGTTCTGGTGAAGACGAAGATATTGAATTGGCACAATCTCCAGAATCAATATATAATGAAGAATATGACATGAATCAATTTGATTCATCCAGCTGCGAGTCGGAAACTGAGTGCGCCGTTTCACCTCTTCTAGTAGAAGACTGGGCAATAGTAAATTTAACCTCCATGAAAAATCTTGTTCACCGTTACGTTGGACAGATAAAATCAATTACAGAAGATGGCTATGAAATACGATTTGCAAAAAAAATTGATAATCACAAATTTAAATGGCCAGTAAAAGATGATATTTCTGAAGTAGCTAGATATCAAGTTGTGAAAAAAATTAACCCACCTGTTATCAAGTCCAATAGTAGACGCGTGATTGTACTTGAATTTAAGAACTCTTTAAGAAAGTTCAAGATAGAATAAGTTTAACGTACGACGATGACCTAATTTGATCAGAAACTGAAATACGCTCCTTTATCTTGTCATTGATTTCTGTCTTTATTAGCTAGTGGTAGTGCCAGGTGTTATTTATAGCAAGATTATTGACATAGTAAAATAGTAGATACCTATACGTATTCCAGTGTTCCTACTCTGAAAGCTGTGAGACTGATATTTTGTTAATATTCCCCCTATGATTGTTTTTATTCTAGCTGATACTTATGGTAGCATTGTTTTTTAAGTATATATATATTTTAACTGTAAAAAATGTACCTCCGCTGAAAACTGAGACTGATGTAGTTAAACATTAGGAGTTAAGTTTCACCTTATCGTTTGAACTTGAATTAACGTTATCTTTTATAATTTTTTAATTAGGATATTAGCTGTAAGGAACCAGCATGTGCCTACTCTGAGAGACTGATACGTCAAGAAAGTCATTAACCTTAAGTTTACATATTATAAGGGAACTAAACCTTAAAAATATCTTTGACCTTTTTTAGTTTTGTAAGTAGGTAGTAGTTAAACGATTTCTGAGACTCAGTTATTTTATATAATAGTTTATATAGTTGTTACAGGAAATGTATGAAATCCAGGAATTGTATACAATTCCTAGGAAATGTATACAATTCCGGAGCTCGTCAGGAAATGTATGAAATAATGTTTCAAAGATTATTTAATTCACACATATCCTAGGAAATGTATGAGTTTCCTAGGAATTGTATAAAATTCCGAACTTGTACTAGGAAATGTATGAAACTAATGCTTTCTGTGAATAAATTGAACAAAGCTCGCTGTTAAATAGAGAATCATTATTAAACTGACAATATGAATGTTTTCCCAATGCTCTCGTTGAAGTAATGCAACAATCATACGGTAAAATATAATATCTTTGTAAGGCTTTTTGTTGATTAAACTTTAAAAATCAGCTATTTAAAGCTATGTAAAGCTCAAATTTTAATGTAATAAGTAAACAGTCTATCGTTTAAGTAAATAATACGCCACAATGTAAAAGAAAAAGCCTTTTTTTAACTATGTAAATAAAGCCACCTAGATAGCATAAATATAAAATTATTAGGCCTTGCTAAAATTGAACTATTTATTCTTATTTATGGCTGGTATATAGGCACTGAATGTTTGTGCAAGCGTTCGTCTGATCGGTTGACGCAATACCACAGATGGGACACTCCAAAGGAGCAACGTGGTTCTAATTTTTATAACAGACAACCAGCAGACGTAAATGAAAATCAGAGAAAAATAGTCTTTATGCTTCATCGAATACCACGCAACGCTATCCGGCGAAGTTTGGCGGCGCCTACGGGATTGGAGTGGAGGGATATCGAGCGGGGAACTTATTTTGGTGCGGGAAAGTAAATATCCGTTCTGTACGAGTAGTACTACTATATACTTCTGTTGTAGCAGCCTCCCCTCGCTCCGCTTTCCCCGCTTACCCATTGACATCTTGAATGTATTACATTTCCGATTGCCATTTAGGAAATGTATACATTTCCTAGGAAATGTGACTAATATCATTTATTTCATACATTTCCGGGCGAATTTAGGCATTGTATACATTTCCTAGGAATTGTATACAATGACGGATTTCATACATTTCCGTTAACATAGTTACCAAAATGTTATTTATCACGACAAGTTATTGTTTACAGATTCAAAATTCTATGGAAAGATGACTTATAAGGTCATCTTAAAAGTACAAAATGTACATTTAATAAATAATGATAGATAGTTAAGGGCATTTTGTCAAATACCTACATTAAAATAATTTCGTAAAATTTTGCTTTTTTTTTCAAGAAAAATATTATGTATGTGTATTGCGCCTTTGCGCCACCTTTTTTTTATTATACCAGCACATCACAGAACATCACTCATTCAAATCGTGTCCCTAGTCTCATAAGTAAAAAAAAATTGTTACAATTGAAACATTGTTATAATTGAAACAATCACTTTAGTATGAAATTACTGCAATTATATTCTGTTTCTGCGTAATATTACATTAAAACTGTATAGTTTATGTTAAATGAAACAAAATAGTGTGACTAAAATCTCTGTACGTCATTAACTTTAAGAAATATTGTCATACATATCATCTCAGATATTTTTGCATCATTAAATTACGAAATGTTTGTACTGAGCTTACCAAACTTTCTTGATCTATTATAACGTTGTCGAGAATACGAACATGATTGAAGCTGAATACAAATCTTCTATTGTTCGAAAGATATTTGGTTGTTTCATTCGACCCCATGTGCCGTTTCAATCATCCCCAGTATGGGGTCAGTTGAACCATATTTCCGTGTCACCTTTGAAAGTTTATAGCACCTAAACCGTATGAGTTAGAGTTGTACAATATATTTAATTTTGGAGCCAAATTATGATTCTTTAAGTTATATACAAGCTTGGTTTACCCACTCTATAGATAACTGCACTACATGCATTTCTGTGAAGTGGCCTTATAATCCAAATGTATTTGGAGATGAAGATTTCGCTCCTTCAACTATGACCGACCGACCTATAAATGACGCATCATCTAATGCTACTACTGACGCTTTGTCAACAGTGACTGACAACCTTGTCAATGTCCCAACATCGAATACAACTGATGCTCTGTCAACTGTCAACTTTGGTTGTCCCCAGACTCCCCAGTAATAGCGCCTCATCTACAATGACTAATGCTCCGTTGACAGTGGATGTTTTTCGTTCAAGTGACGCTTTGTCTACAACGACTGACACTCCAACAAAAAGTGCAGCTGCTCCCAATTCAAATGATCCATTGACTAATTCAAATGACTGGCCCATTGCCAGATCACCAACTTCAACGCTGGAACTTACTACATCAGAAGTTATTATCGAAATAGAACCTTGGAGGTCAGTTACACCTGAGCCTGAAAGTGAGAAAAGAAAGTCAGCTAGCTCACCAGCTGAAAACAATCCATTACAAGCAGTAGAGAATAGCCTTACACCTTTGCAAATCAGACCCATACCAGTCATGGCTGCTCCAAAAACAAATCGCAAACACAAGAGGCAAAAATCAGGTGTTGACGTCTACTCCTGTCAAAGAAGAGCAAGCCCAAAAATGTAAAAAAGCAAATGATAAAAAGACAAAAATAGCTGAGTTAGCAGGCCGCAGCAAAACTGAAAATAAAAAAAATAAGACATCCAAGTTTGGAGTGAAGACTTCTGATACTATGAAGATTTCTTGTTCTATTGTGATTTGATTAATCAGGATTGGCTTATGGGTGCGTGGTGTTCGTGCCAGGTCTTATGGAGGCAGCTGGAGGACTTGGGGTGGTGATGAATAAAACTACGTCAGTTCCTGCTAACGTCTTGTTCAAGTCTGTATTTCAAATATAAGAATACAGAGACAATAATGTACGGCATAGACAAGCGGTTGCGTTCATACATAAATATATTTCATAAGGCTACATTCAATAATACTTAAGACAATAATGCTACATGCCCTTTCTTACAAAAAAGGAGCAACACTGAAATTTGACATTGACATATTGATTGACATTGACTGACATTAGACATTGACGTTTCATTAGATTACATTATAGGTTATGTTTACAATTTATCTGAAATTATAATTATTATTTTAAATTATTATTAAATACAATTATGAATTAATGTTAGATTAATATAATAAATTATTCTTTGTCAAACATCCTTACTCTAACATGCTATTATTTGTAAAATTGTGTTAATGAGTAAAAAGTACATTATAAATTAAGTTTCTTTGTTTTTCTTAGTAACCTACCCCTACTACTATATCTTATTTCAGGGGTATTTGAGCTTATGCTCATGTCAAGCATTTCAGGTAAGTCCTGTTCTTTATTACTAGTGCTTGTTGACTGACTATCTGACTGTGTTAATAACATTTGGTTCTCTGACTCTGACAAGAAATCATTATCCTGGATACTCTCATCCACCTCAATGAAAATAGGAGACTGTATTTCCGTTTCAATTGACTGATTCATGTCTTGACTTTGACTACTTGACTGATTTAATCTATGATTTTTACTTATTTATTTATTTATTTATTTATGAACAGTATTACATTATAAATTATACATAGTCCCGCAAAACTGCTTCAGCAGTTTGACTGCAGGTAAGAGTCTCTAATTATACCAACTAATGTAACACTATAGGTACTTAATTTTAGATAACAGTGCATATATATTCAATTATGGAAGAGTATCCAATAAGTATTTTTTAAGTACAGTTTTAAACTTCAGCTTACATTTTTCTTGTCTGATATCCTCTGGTAAACTGTTTAGAATATACGGCAACCTTTTTTTTAATGTTCTATCTCCAAAATAATTAGTTACTTTAGGTACCTCATATTTACCAGCAGACACAGATCTAGTCACATACTTATTTTGCTTAAGTTTTAGGTCATGCTCCCGATAGTCATGATTATTAACCATCAATAAATATTTATGTTTTAGTCTAACGGGTAAAATTTCACAAATTTTGAATAATTTTTGATAATCTCCATTACACTTCTTTTTGACATTTTTATTAACAAGTAATTTTAAAAATCTTATTTGTAGAGATTCAAGCTTATCTATATATGTTTTAAAGGTAAGACCATAACTATCGAGAGCATATCCTATAACTGAATCAACCAAGGCAAAATATAGACACTTCATAGTACTAATAGGGACTTTAAAACTTAAGTGATAAAATTTACATAATAGTATTCTTAACTTACTACAAATATAATCTATATGAGAAGACCACGAGAAACTAGTATCCACCTTCAAACCGAGATAGGTTACACAATCAACAATCTCAATGGGAGCACACTGACAAGCAGAGCAACTTTGATGGTAACAAGAAAAACTGTGAGTAAACAGAGGAAGTGGGGATTCATCAACTTTCAGATAGGGTGAATGAATTACTAGGAGCTTAGTTTTTTCGGAATTCAATATGATGCCGTTATCATGAGACCACCCAACAACCGCATCAATATCCTGCTGAACTAAACGACACATCTCAATGAGATCGGTACCGGCAAGGAGCGTACACAAGTCATCCGCGAACATGTGTGCTGAACAGTGACGCAATACTCCGCACAGGCTGTTCACATGCATCAAATAGCACACCGGTCCACACCCTGAACCCTGCGGCACTCCACACCTCACCTGAACCTCATCACTGAACGTATCCTCCACCCTCACACGATAAGACCTTGAAGTTAAGTAGTCGCGGAACCAGGCATTAAGTGGCTGGGCTACACCACATTCATCCATTCCATTCAAAAGGGTTTCCGTATCAAGAGTGTCGAAGGCCTTTTTAAAGTCGTAAAAAACAGCTAAAACAATTTTTTTATTAACACTTAAACTATGTTGACTAGATTCTGCTGACTCAAATGACTCATTTACAATTTCATTTTGTTCCACATTAGAATTATTACTTTCTTGACAATTAAAATAATTAGGAATACTATAATAATAAGTTAGACTGTTATCATCACTATCCTCCCTTTCTGCTAGACTTGACTGACTTGAACTTTGACCAGACTTTGAGATTAATGGCTTAGAATTGTGGTAAGACATAGATGAGCGACTGACTTCATTATGATTATATTTAGACTTGTATTTATTTGACTTGACTTGATTTTGTGCTTCTGACTGTGACATACTTGACTTAAATAATTTAATATGATGACTATTCCTTCTGTAAATTGTACCATTACTATCTTTGACTAAGTATGACCTTGGAAATTCTGTTTTTGAGACTATAGTCCCCTTAGACCAAATTATATCCTTAGGAGTCCTTTTGAAATAAATATAATCATTACATTGAAACTCTTGAGGTTGAATTTTATTCTTATTGTAGTATTCTTCTCTTTTTTCTATTATTTTGGATTTATTCTTTGAATGACTTTGAAATGTAACTACTTTAGGCTTTAAATTACTAGTTGTTATAGGCAATTTTGTTCTTAATTTTCGTGACATTAGTAATTCTGAGGGGGCTTTCAAATTATTACGAGGAGTTGTTCTATATTGTAAAAGACCAATATAAAAATCAGTACCTGACTGTTCACATTTTCTAAAAATGTTTTTTATGATTTTTACAGATACCTCTGCGAGACAATTTGACTGAGGAAAATGAGGACTTGACATTATATGTTGTATATCCCAGTCCTGTAAAAAGATTTTGAAATCCAGTGAGTTGAATGGAGGACCACCGTCACTCACCAACTGCAATGGAATACCATGTCGTGAAAAAATTGATTTTAACTCTGTTATGACAGTTTTACTTCTAGAATCTTGTCTCAAATGTGAAATTTCTATGTAATTAGAATAATAATCTACTACTATTAGATATTTATTGTTTTTGTAATCAAATAAATCTATAGCTACTTTTTGCCATGGTAAAGAAGGTTGTTCATCATGAGATAATAAAGTTTCCTTTGTTTTATTAGAACTGAATGTAATGCATGCTTCACACTGCTTTATTTTTATTTCTATATCATGATAAATATTTGGCCAAAAAACTATACCACGAGCATGATTTTTTGTTTTTTCTATGCCCATGTGTCCTTCATGTAAAATTGAGATTATTTCTGAGCGAAGTGATTTAGGAATAATGACAGCTTTATTTTTAAAAATTAGATCTTCTGCTACATGAATTTCATCTCTAATGTTCCAGTATGGTAAGACAATTGGATCACAGTTTTTCTTATTATTAGGCCATCCTTCCTTAAAGTATTCTTTAAGTTTTTGAAGGGAATTGTCTGACTTTGTGTGAAGTTTAATTTTATCTAGTTTTTCTTTTGTTATTGCTAAATTTGAAGTTAATAATTTTACCTGACAAACAATATTACTATCTAATTCATCAAAACTAAATTTTTCTACGTTTGTTTTTGAGATAGGTGCTCGAGATAAAGTATCAGAAATATACATTTCTTTACCTTTAGTGTATGTGACTATTAGATCATAAGATTGTATTGCAATCATCATCCTTTGGAGACGTGCAGGGACATCTGAAAGTGGTTTTTTAAACAAAGTTACTAATGGTTGGTGATCTGTTTCGACATAAGTTGTTTTTCCATAAATGTATTGATGGAATTTCTTACACCCAAAGACTATAGCATAAAGTTCTTTCTCTATTTGAGCATAATTTTCCTCAGACATATTCAAAGCTTTAGAAGCATAGGCAATAGGATTTTGTCCGTGAAAAATAACTGCACCGACTGCATTTTTTGATGCATCTACTGACAATCTTATTGGTTTACCAACATCATAATGGACTAAGACAGGCGATTGACAGATAATATTTTTTAATCTATTAAATTGTTTTTCATGATGGGCTTGCCATTGAAATATATTTTCTTTTTTGAGAAGTTCTCTAAGCAATGTTGTTTCCTGAGCTAAATTAGGAATATAAGATCCAAAGTAATTAATCATACCTAGAAATCTTTGCAGATCCTTGACATTCTCCGGTCTTGGCATCTTTGTTATGGCTTCGACCTTCGACGAATCTGGGGAAATACCCTTTTTATTAAAAATATGACCAACATAAGAGACTTCAGACTGACTAAATTTACATTTTGACATATTAAATTTTAAATTTACTTCTCTAGCTTTTTTAAGAATGTTTTCTAACCTTTCATCATGTTCTTTTTGAGTTGACCCATAAATTAAAATGTCATCAACAAAATATATTATTACACCTGGAAGCTGACCAAATAAATCTGTCATGACACGATGGAAGATTTCACCACTTGAATTTATTCCATAAGGTAATCTCAAAAATTTGTACCTGCCAAACTGTGTATTGAATGTACATAGGTCACTACTCTCTGGATCGAGTTTTAACATCCAGTAGCCTGAATTTGCGTCAAGTTTCGAAAAAACTGATGCACCTGCTACCTGTGAACGTAAATCATCGAAGGTAGGGTATGGAAAATGAGGTCTTTTGATAGCTTTATTTAGGTTTCGGGGGTCTAGACAAATGCGTAAGTCATCATTTGGTTTTTCCACTGGGACTATGGAATTTACCCAATCAGTAGGCTTTGACACTTTTTCAATAACCTGTAACTTTTCCATTCTATCCAATTCATTTTTTAATTTTGACTGCAAGGCATATGGAATCCTTCTAACTGGACAGATCTTTGGCGAGACACTAGAATCGACTTCTAAGTGAACATTTCCTGGTAAACTACCTAATCCTTCAAATGTATCAGAGTTTTTGTTCAGAGACCTTTGTTCATGGTTAGTAGAGGTTAATTTGTTTTGGGTTAGTCCAAAAATTCGTTTTACAACACCGCATTCCTCACATGTCTTCCAGCCTAGAATTGTAGAACAATCACATTTAACTACAGTAAAAATAATTGGAATTATTTCTGGTTTCTGGTCAAAAGAACAATTCAGTCTAACACTACCTACATTTTCGATCATTTGTCCTGAAAACGAAAAAACTCTACTGCTTGACTTTTGTATTTGAATTTTTCTTTCACAAGACATTTCCAAATGTTTCAATGTTTTTAATGACATTACATTAATATCTGCACCTGTATCTATTTGACATTTAATTAAATTACCATGAATATTCAAATTAATTTGCCAATTATCGGCATGTGACGATGCACAGCATCTGTGAGAGTGCGCCACCTACTTCCGATTCGATTTCCACCAATTAGAGGCCATTTCCTGTGAATATTGGTTGCTAATTTGACTTTGTGTCACCAGAGGACGGCTCGTTCGACCTTACCTCATAGCGTCGTTAACTTCCGATCTAACAAGATCTCAGTTTAAAGTCTGTCAAAATTTAAAATTATTTTTTGTAAAAAATATTTTATTTTAAATTTTATATTTTGCATTAGAAGCGTATTCTAAATATTAGTCTAAATTTATTTATTTTTCTTAATTCAAGAAATTAGTGACAGTGTACTTAATGGAAATTTTTTGATAAAAATTTTAAATTATTTTAACGGATTTAGAAGCGTATTTTAAATTCGTTGCTCATTACCGTGAAATAAGTGAAAATTAGTCTTTTTCATGTCATGATGTTCGCTTTTGCTACAAAAACGAGTATCTTAGAAGGTAACAGCTTCAATTTCACGTGAGTACTTCCAACTTTGCTTTTGTTTGAATAAGTCGTTCGTTAGCTGCGACGACTCAGAGGAGAATGTTTTCGAGCGTATCGAAGTGTTAAGGGCTCCGCAAGCCCATCTCGATATGATTGTGGGAATGCACCTACCCTACCATTACCTAAGCCGAAACTGAATAACTCGGTTGTTAGCTGTGACAATGACTCACAGGAGAATGTTTTCGAGCGTATCGAAGTTGCTTATAAGGGTTAAGGGCTTTGCAGGCCCCTCTAGATATGATTACGGGAATGCACCTACCATTATCTAAGCCGTTGTTGTTTGCTCCACTATCTGTTCATGTTATCGCTAGAACCAATATTGTCTAAATTAATCCAAACTGGGTGTTCACCCTGCGGCTTCGCCCAGGTCGTAATTTTTACTTGAGAAAAATGGATTTTCCCGTTTTAAAACATTACATACAAACTTGTCAACTAATTACGTACACCTGACAATAATGAAGTCTTATCCTGCATACAATGGCTTATATAATGGTCACCTAGCTTTTTCTCAAAGTGGCCTCAAGCTGATCTACAAAAAATACTTCATAGAAAGACTTGAGTACCTAAGGGTTAAATTTTTAATTTAGCAGTTATTGAGCTTTTACAACCCGTCACGTGAATATCGTTAAGCCTCTTTATTAAAGTAACTGTATCCTCAATGCATTCTTCTTATCGAGTAAAGGTCAACCTATCTCAGAAACCATGGTGTCGGAATTGTTGGGCCGACTTGGCTTCCGACACGGCTCCTATATTGGCCACATCCGCAAATAGTAGCCGAGACCAACGGTTTTACATGCCTTCCGAAGCACGGAATGCATTGTAATAATATTTCGATGGAATATATTTTTCAATAAATCAAATACAAGCTGCTCCCTTTTTCTGTGTAATGTATGTGGTCTATAAATGTGTGTAATGTATGTAAATAATGTGGTCTCATCGCACCACACTCAGGAAGATCTGTATTGGTTAAATTCTAGACAGTTATCTACACGGCTGGTCGTGGTGATTCACTATGTTTTGTTTCCGTATATGGCGTGTTGGTGAATTTAAATTTTTACTTAGCACAAAATCTGTACTACCCTCCATTCGAGTAGATGATCGACCGTGCCCAAACTGTATCTACCGCCTGACGTCTAGAGATATTTTCACAAGCGACGACAGCAAAGCAAACTATCGGCCGCCTCTCAGATTGGCTGGATACATTGCACTTCAACACAAGGCGACTAACAAAGAAAGAAAATTATTTATTTACCACACGTTGCGTTACAAATGTAACGTAAACAGGAATGTAATTCAGAGTCGTGAGATACACATGTGAAATAAAAATGTACATTTGGCGTTATATGCAGAGAGAAGTGAAGTTTGTCAAACCGCAAGTTTAATCAAGTTGAGTGAATCCGTTATTATCATGAAATAATTGATACATGGGGGCTGTTTCCGAGCGTATCGGTATAACAGTGATAGTTCCGTCTGGCTGCGTAGGCCAACCTGATGTCTGTCTTGAAATGACGTCAGGGGATGTGTCTATCATTAACCCTCGGCTAGTGCTTGCCTCTCAGCAACACTACGCAATTTCCTGTTCGGGGGCTGTCTTCGAGCGTATCGGGCAGTTTTCAGGCTTATCTGGCAGCGTATGCCAATTAGTGATGTCTAAATATGACGTCAGATGTCTGTCATGAACCCCCATCAGTGCTTGCTTCTTATCAACACTGCAATATAGCGGTGTCCTATGTTTTTTTTTTACATCTTCAACCAAAGATTTACGTAGGTTGCCTCCTGGGGTTTCGCGGCAGCCCCGTCTATACCATAGGATAATCGCATTTGACTTAAGGGAACGTATCCCACCGAACTTCAGCCAGAGCTTGGCTCACTTCAATCCTGTACAACCTAGTGGCGTCTTAATCCCACATAAAATTTCTTTTGGCTGCTTTTCAAGCTTAACATGGCAGTTTCGCTCGCCTGTACCCAAGGACATGCCATTTTTGATTTCGGGGAATATAATCTTAATTAACCTTTAGCCAGTGCTTACCTTCAACACTGTACAACAACAGCGGCGTCTGACATATCTTCAACCAAGGATTTCTGTGGTCTGCCTGCGTGCGAATCGCACCAGTCCTCTCTGGTATAATAATAACCATTAGTGACGTCAGGTAATGTCTCCGCTTCTGTGGTAGCCAGCACTACGCTTCTAATAGGGGTCCTATTTTAACCTTCAAGCCAGGATTTTTATAGAGCGTATCGTGACGCTCGATTACACTACCGACACAGAAGAAAAGAACAGGTCGAACTGTTATTGATGTAAGGTAATGTTTCAGGGAATAACATCCATTCAGTGCTTGTCTCCAAAACACTATGCAATCTGCTTACATTACAATTTAGTACTTCATTAATCGCAACAGATTATACTACGCCTCGTAGCTCGACTTTACTTAACAATTTGGTTCGTCAAGGATGCATTTATTATTGTGTGGCATGTGATGCGCGGTAACCAACATTGACCCAAGTGTGGTGACCTGTCGCAATGACTCGAGGCAATGTTCCAGCAGTGGTATGGCCGGCAGCTGGGATACTTACAGGCCTTCGGGTATGCGTAGTAACATCACTTGCCAGTGTTTTAATAATGTAGATATAAATAGTACTTTCAGGTCTTTCTACAGGCAACAGCTTTGGCGGAAATGAAAGTCGGAGCCCAGATACCGCAGCTCAAAACAAATGGCATCACACCACACCCGTGTGTCACTGGTAGTAAACAATTCTAAAATTACAACTGAAAGGTAAACAAGTTCAAATTACAATTTCCTTTGGTGCCTAGACCACTCCCCATAGATTCTTTCTTCGCAAGAAAAAGGAGGGGAGGGCGCAGTCTAAGAACCCATAATATGGTAGTCAGCCTACCGAAAATACAGCTATAACTTCCGGATACCTTCTAGTTTTGGAACGGTAAATTATAATTCGGTTGAAACTGTTGTTGTTAAGAATATGAATTCAGGGTATATCTACTAAATAATTAAGCAAACCAACAACCAATTGTCTATTTACCCTCATCTTACCAAGTAATGTTATAATTTACCTTAATAAAATTCTCATACATACTTACAAGTTAATGTTATTCGCGAAAATAAATTACCGTTCTTTGTCATACTTTAGTAAGTTTGCAGCTGTTATACATACATATATACATACAGTCGCGTGTCTTTCCCCGAGGGGTGGGCAGAGACACACTTCTTTCGCTTCATCCACATTGTTTTATAACTGGAATTTGTTGGGCGCAACCTCGTTCGTCCGTAAAATTCAATATGCGTAATATTCGTTTGCTGATATTATATGTAGGTACATGAATGCATATTGTATAGTATGAATTCTTTAGAGGGTTGTTGAGTTAAAACGCTTGTATAACGAGCTAGTATGTACTAGCTCGTGTGTGTGTATGTGTGATATGTGTTGTTTTCACCTTAGTTTCAATATATCCTATGAGTGAATGACTCTAAATTTCTGGGTGCAGTGGTGATCATACTCGATCTTAAAATATTCATTTGGAAACATTTAATAATTTGTCGTTGCGGTTGAGTTATGGGAATTCGAATAACGTTTCAAGTGGGCACATTATATTAGGTACTAAACTGAGGGGCAACCCTTGACGGCGATTCTGTTTAATGATTAGACGTGATTAGTAAAATATTTTACCTTGGTTAGATAATGTTTTAGAACTGAGTATGCAGTCATAAATAGCTAAATGTAATTTTTTTTCTACCCTCAATAGCTTCTCGCAGCTATTAACCATACGTCTCTATATTGTGATTAATTTTGCAAATTTTTATTCGCACCTCGCGGATGAAATAACTACACAACGTCATAGTCTACATTTCTTTCACGAATAGTAATCATGTGAGGAAGAACTTTCATTCTATAATATCATAGCAAAGATGAATCTAAGAAACGGGTCTACTAATTTTGCAAATGATCCGATTATTTACTAATAAATTTGTTTAAAGAGTTATTTTGCAGAGAACTTCAGCACAAGCATAATTCCTCATCACATAGCGTCGTTTAGTCACCAGGAGATATAAACACGTCTCTCACAGATGCTGTGCATCGTCACATGCCGATAATGATCCAAGTTTTACATAACAATAAAACTTGTATTATTGAGCAGAGACGATGCACAGCATCCCTTCAAGGGCTCCCGGTGAGAGACTTATGAGTAGGGCTTCCAAATACCGGAATATTTCAATACCGGTATTAATACCGTAAATATTTTTTCTAATACCGGTATCCCGGGATCCCGGTATTGAAATTACATGTATGGTTTTTTTAAGAATGAACCGCCAAATGTACTTAATTCGAAGAAAACGAATAAGGAGTTTAGTACTTCTTCCTAAAAAAGAACAATATCGAAAATAGAAACAAATTAAAACAAAAAAAAATTGAGATATATTAATAAGCTATCTATGAATTTCTTCAGATTTTGCTTTTTAGGTATCCAGTACTGTCCATGTTATGATTGGGTATATTTGCTTAAGTACCAAACAAATATTTTTAAAGTTTAGCTCATTTTCATTTTGTCATAAGTTAAGTATTTTAACTAATTTTATATTTTCTATTTCCTAGTCCACTCTGAATTTAAGTATTTTCATTACCACTCAGCATATCTAATATAATATATGACTTTCTAACATACTCTCTCATTTCATTTTGGTTTGTATTCCTTCGATATTGGATCTGGAGTATTCTGCATATGGCTCATACAGAGCGTCTATATAAGTCATTTATAGGCCAAATTTAAATTGTATTTAAAATACTGATATAATTGCAATCTTTTGGTTCTGTGACCTGAAATTTGGCAACTCTTATTAGGATTTTTTTTAGGAATTGGTATAACTATCTCCAGTCCGGGGCACTGGTCCGACTGCTCAGTCCAATTAATTGAATTGGACATGGGCCTTAAATAGGGGCCAATGTCCAACTTTGAAAAAAGTTGGACCACAGCTCCTTTAGAGTTCCGCTGTCCACTCGATATGGTTAATGATTCAGAGTAACGAAAACCCAATTGTAACGGGCATGAAGTTAAACGTCATAGTTAAAGTTGGATTTTTTTTGAGACTTTTTTTAACTATGTATGTATATTATGTAATTATTTAACGCGCTGCACTGCCAAAAGAAACTAAGTGTTTTACATGAACAAAATCCCCTTGAACATTCAAATCAATCATTTAGGAGGTCGTATTCATTTTTCTATTGTTTCACGACTGACTTTACAAATTGTCTTTCATCCATTATATGAAAAAATATGACTTTCGGTTGCCGTAAGCAATGAAAAATGAAAATAATATGTAGTTTTGTAATAAAAATGTACTAAAATAATAATTTAAGTGCAATTTAGTATGTTCTTTAAGTGATTTTATGAAAAAAACTGTAATACCGGTGTTCCGGTATTAGATAATTCAATACCGGTTTTGGAAAACGTTGAAAAAGTTCCGGGATCCCGGTATTGCCCAATACCGGGATCCCGGTATTGGAAGCCCTACTTATGAGGTAAGGTCGAACGAGCCGTCCTCTGGTGACACAAAGTCAAATTAGCAACCAATATTCACAGGAAATGGCCTCTAATTGGTGGAAATCGAATCGGAAGTAGGTGGCGCACTCTCACAGATGCTGTGCATCGTCTCTGCTCAATAATACAAGTTTTATTGTTATGTAAAACTTGGATCATTTTGAGCATTTGATTGAGATTTTACAGTACCAATAATAAAATCATTATGAGGGTAATTCTGAAAATTATTATAACGGTTTTCAACAGTATTATGACGATGACTATTAGAATCAGAATTTTGCCTGAAATTATTCACTGCACTTACATTTTTGTTATTTTGGTTCTTGTAGAAACAGTAGTTAGAAAAATGGTTCATTTTCTTGCATATGTTGCATGTTTTCCCCAATGCTGGACACTTGTATCTGTGTATCTGACCACACTTGTTACATTTTGTATTATTGTTGTTTGACCTGGGGGCCTAAAAGCGCCGTTATTGACGAATCATATCGCAATTCGCGCACCACTTTCGTAAAACGGCGACTTGCGGTGATTCATATTCCAATTCATCAAAAGCGTAAAATGGTCGAATAACAGATTCATTTCATATTGTTACAATTGCCATACAAATTCGTAAAATGGTCACTGTTGGTGATTCGTGTAATGAATCTCTTTATGAATTCTAAAATGTTAGTCTAAACTAACATTTTGGAGTTCAAATTTGGCTAAAAATAACTTTTTATGCGTTAAATAAAGATTTTTAGGTGACGAATATTCCAGACATTTATAAAAACTACAAAGTGGACTAATAAATGACCTAATTGAGCGACAATAAAAAAAATGATGACTGAAAGTGATTCGGATTTTTTTGTAAAATGGCCATTTCATTTAGTTCTCTGTCAGTGATATTGCTGTCCTGTCACGTGCTGTCACTCAATCACTAGCAAACAAAATTTTGAGGTTGTATACCTATTGTGTTGTGTGTGGTAATTTCAGCGGTTTGTTTGTGATTTACACCAATTCAATTAGACGTTTGCGATATGGAGGATATAGTTCTTCATGAGTTATTTTTATTACGAGCAGAAATGGAGGAAAGGACGTACTATAATCGTACAAGAGCCATAGCAAGAGATGCTGAGAGTGCACTTGTAATGCCAGAAGATTCGTTGAAGTAGATTCCGTGACTGGGGCTTCCGGAACTGTAATTTGTGAAATGGAGGAAAGGACGTACTATAATCGTACAAGAGCCATAGCAAGAGATGCTGAGAGTGCACTTGTAATGCCAGAAGATTTGTGGAAGTAGATTCCGTGACTGGGGCTTCCGGAACTGTAATTTGTTCTATTTCTTCATTTTCAACCACACTTGAAGAACCGGCCTGCACCACATTTTGATTAGCAGCAAGATCCTCCTCTGTTATTATTACTACGAGTGGGATTTCCTAAAATAAATTAGTAATGTTAAGTACCCTCAATTAACCTGTCACACCAGCCATCACATATTCATCCTGATATAGGTACTTTAATTCATCTGTGACAATTATCTACAGCACATAAAATAAACTTTTGCATTAAAAATTAAATATCTACCTACCTACCTGTTCAACAAATGGTTCTACTCTTATATTTGGCAATGGAAGGCCAAAGCCAGGGCCCATAAGGGCTGCCAACCGTTCCTCCGTTTCAGTTAAATTAGTCGATTCTGGTGGACCACCACCAGTACTTGAAATATCTTTGTTGATTTCGGCCAATTTGCCTTTTACTTTACTTTTAAAGTTGTGTATAAACTGAAAAGAAGTTGTAGAATTAGTGACCCAGGTTAAAACTAAGAAAAAAATCCATTATGTTGAGATTTGAAATATGGTAGGTACTTACTGTAGCCCATTCTTGCGGCGTTTTTGATGTGCCCGAACCATCGGCATTTAGCGAAATAGAGAGTTGACTCCAGAGACGTTTCGCTGCGTCTCGACCTCGGGCAGTGTTATTATACCCTTTTAAAAGTTCGGGGTGAACTTCAAGGAAGTCTAAAATAGCTTCCCATTGCCTGCTTGACACTCTTCTTTTCATTTTTCACAGCTAGACGTATTTAGACGAACCTAAAGATTTCTATTAAGTACCTATAATTTGTATACTACTCGAACGAGACAAGTGAAGTGACAGACAACCCAGATAATGGGCGGATCACACGTAGCGAGTAGAGTGGCGAGAGAGTGCACTCGGCCGAGTGGTTGTTACGTATGAACACTTTGGCGAGCACTCGGCCGAGCCAAAACGGCGAGACAGCGCCTAGAATCATGATTTGTTTGCTCGGCCGAGTGCCCACCCCCCCGCTTCATTCTTCAGCCCCCGCAGCCACTCGCTATCCCGCTCGGCACGTGTGGACAGGCACTCGGTTGGCCACTCGCCACTCGTTCGATTTGTACCGAGCAGCGTGTTTATTTATCTTTTTATTTATTGAGTTTGTTTGAATAAAAATGGCGAATAATAATAGTAATGTGAAATGGACACTAGAAACAACAATTAAATTTATTCAATATTATAAAATACATGAATGCCTGTGGAATTTCTCATCTCCAGATTATAAAAATAAAGTGAAGCGTAATGCAGCATTAATAGCAATAATGCGCGAAATGGGAATAAATGATTTTGGACTCACCGAGGTAAAGAACAAAATAAAAAATTTAAGATCGACGTACAGTCAAGAAATGAAAAAAATTGAAGATTCGAAGAAATCGGGAGCTGGGCTAGACAGTGTTTACGTTTCTAATATAAAATGGCTGAAGGAAATGGAGGAGGTTTTTAGGAACGATTTAAAAAGAAAGTCGTATGAGAATGTAAGTGTTTATTTGAATTTCTACAACCTTATTTAAGTAATTATCTATCCATGTAGTTCTTAGCTACCTAGGTAGGTCGTTGTGAATTTCCTATAGGTTCATTTGGACAATTTCCTAGTAAACCCACTTATGTCAATAGAACAACAGTTTCAATTCTCCTATTTCCCAAAAGGGCAAAAATTTCCAATTGATCTACTTCCCATTTGATCTATTTCCCAAAAAGACAACTTCCCATTTGGTCTACTTCGAATCCGAGACTAGGGTTTCGTATTTCCCGTGCTCTTTTCATTCCCGGGAAGCGGGAATGATCTTTTGGGTTCATAAAATTTTGTAAACTTTGCTATATTTATTTTAATTATTTGTCACAAGTCAAGTGTAACACATTTTTTAATTATGTAAGCTATTATGGCATAAAATTAGTATACCTACTTAGATGATTTGGAAGAATTGGGAAGTTGGTGAATTGGGAAATTAGTAAAGTGGGAGGTTGGTAAAGAGGGAAGTTGGTAAAGTGGGAAGTTGGTGAATTGGGAAATTAGTAAAGTGGGAGGTTGGTAAAGAGGGAAGTTGGTAAAGTGGGAAGTTGGTAAAGTGGGAAGTTGGTAAAGTGGGAAGTTGGTAAAGTGGGAAGTTGGTAAAGTGGGAAGTTGGTGAATTGGGAAATTAGTAAAGTGGGAGGTTGGTAAAGAGGGAAGTTGGTAAAGTGGGAAGTTGGTAAAGTGGGAAGTTGGTAAAGTGGGAAGTTGGTGAATTGGGAAATTAGTACAGTGGGAGGTTGGTAAAGAGGGAAGTTGGTAAAGTGGGAAGTTGGTAAAGTGGGAAGTTGGTGAATTGGGAAATTGGTAAATTGGGAAGTTGATAAAGTGGGAAGTTAGTGAATTGGGAAATTGGGAAGTTGGTAAAGTGGGAAGTTGATGAATTGAAAAAAAAGCTGGGTTGGCTATTTTGAAGTTTTATTTTTAAGATAGTTGTCCATATGAACCCAAAGGGTTAATTTAATTAATCATTCTATTTTGCCATGGAACGGCACCTGTGCCGGAGAAGTATTCTGCATATTTGTCACGTAAATCTCTTGCTACCCTGCCTGCATAGTTTGTGTTGTGGTCAGTAATGGTTGGCAAGGTGTTAATAAGTTCTCGTCTCCAGGACCCCTCAATTATAGTGCCTGAATCGATGTCTTCTTCATCAACGCTGCCCCTCCGAAAATATGTAGTTGAACTTGTCTTTCGAAGCCAATTATGAAGAGCGCATGAGGCTCGTATGATTTTATCAGTTGTGTTGACATCAGTTGATATATGCCTTTGGAAAATTTGGAATCTGCTTGCCAGAATACCAAATCCGTTTTCAACTATTCTGCGCGCTCTAGATAGTCGGTAGTTAAATATTTTTTGCGTCGTTGTAAGATTGGTACCACCATATGGTTTAAGTAAATACGTTTTTAATGCGAATGCATCATCACCCACAAAAAAACCTCCCTTCGGTAACAAATTACTTTCGAGACTATGTCGTAATGAACTTTGTCTGAAAATTCCTGCATCTGAGTTTCTGCCATTTGCTCCTATATTTAAATATCGAAAACAATAATCATGATCAACAACAGCCAGTAAGACTATACTGTTGGAGCCTTTGTAGTTAAAATATTCACTTCCGGAATTTGGCGGCGCATTGATCAAAACATGTTTGCCATCTATTGCGCCATGACATCCAGGAAAATTCCATCTAGTTCTAAAACCATTTTCAATTTCTTGCCACTCATTCTGGTCTGGTATCTGAAACAATTTTTTTTGTTACTTACAGATTCAATCAGTGACTCAAATACGCAGTCATCAAAGTGATGTCCAACAACAAAGTGATTTACAACAGGTAACAGCTTCTGCACAAGCAAGTGATTTGCAACCCATTAATGATGCCATCATTACTCCGAATTATTCAGCGTCTGCTACACCACCAAGACCGAAAAAGAGGTCAAGAGAAATCGTAAAAGCTATCAACGATTTAAAGACGATGCACGATAAAATAAACACTGAAGAAGAAGAAACACTATTTGACGTATTTGGTAAAAGCGTGGCAATGCAATTAAAAAAGTTGTCTGTAGAAAATGCCTTACGGGCACAGCAAAAAATTCAATGCATTTTAACAGAAATTGGAATCACGGATTACAGGGAGAGGACAGCTTCATCGCTCTCTAATTATAGTAACCAGTCAGTAGAGACTCCAGCATCGAACTATTCGAGTTACGACGAAAGACTGACACCTGACACCTATCAAATTTCTGCTGAAGATAGTAGTAATACTGTATATTCTTATCTTCCCCAAACAGAAGCATCAACACAAATCATTCCCACAAATGATATCCTTCATTCAGCAATGGCGGCCGCTTTTGTCAGTAATGATAATGATACGTCTCATTAGTTTTAAGTTAAGATTAATGTGTAATTTAAGCGCAAATAAATAACAACTATCAATAAACAAATCAAAAATATTTTTGAAAAGTTTTGTGTACTTAATTAACATTTCATAAGTTTTTATGTTAAAGTTTTATAATAATATGTAAAAAAAATTTTTTATCACGAATATGTTGTGAATTTGTTTGTCATAAATATTAATATTATTGTGTTTCGTGTTACCTATATTTTTAATATGATTTTCCTTATGTAGGAAGAAAAAGTTTATTGAAGCCATTACTAAATTAATCCAAATAATGAGACTGATTTATTGTATTTTAATGAGACTGATTTAATATAGTTAATTTTAAGTTAAATTGCTATGATAAATAATAAAAAACAGTGAATAAATAATATTTGTATTACTCTGCCTAAAAGGTGATAGAAATTACGTACCTATAGTGCCCGAGGTTCATTTGGGCAACTGTCCTAAAAAAACAACTTCCCAAATAGCCAACCCACAATTTTTTCCCTATTCACCAACTTCCCACTTAACCAACTTCCCGATTCACCAACTTCCCACTTCACCAATTTCCCTGTTGTTTATTATATCACTTCACTACATAGTATAAAATAAAGTCGCTTTCTCCGTCCCTATGTCCCTATGTCCCTATGTCCCTTTGTACGCTTAAATCTTTAAAACTACGCAACGGATTTTGATGCGGTTTTTTTTAATAGATAGAGTGATTCAAGAGGAAGGTTTATATGTATAATACATGCATAATATACTGAAGGATAACCCACAATAACCATTTTCCCGTGCGGAGCCGGGGCGGGTCGCTAGTTTAGTATATTACATTTATTATTAGATACTTTGAAAAGGACGGGAAAACTGTTAACTGTTTTTGCGACGACTGCTGAGTTTGCACAATGTTTATTTAATTACATTAACATAATATTTGTAGGATTAAAGAAATAAAGAAGTGATTTTTACATTACCTACCTAAGTATTTTATTCCTATAATTTGAAACCATATCTAATTATCAAAATCTTTTTTCCAGCATAGTCGGTTAAAAAGAAGCCTATGTCCTTTTCCAAGAACTAGACTATCTCTGTATTAAACATAATATAATAAACAACAGGGAACAGGGAAGTTGATGAATTGGGTATTTGGTAAATTAGAAAGTTGGAAAATTTGAAAGTCGGTGAATCGGGAAGTTGGTAAAGTGGGAAGTTGGTGAATTGGGAAAAAAATGGTTGGTTGGCTATTTAGGAATTGGTCTTTTTAGGACAGTTGTCCAAATGAACCTAAAGGATTTTGACAATAAATCGAAATAAAGACAAATTTTGGTTTAATTACATCTTCCTGGATTAGGTAGCCAACCCCGACAAATAAAAAGAATAAGAGAAACATTTACCTTCACATAGGAGTCTAAGTATCTTATAATGGCGTCCAGTACTTCTGGTATAAATACCGATATTGCAGCTCGAGATGTACGATAAAAAGCTTGCAAGTATCGATAGCTTATTCCAGCTGCCAAATAAGTTAATGTTATTTGCAATTTAACCTTTGCAGGTATAGCTTCTCTCATTATTGTATCTTGTTTCTGTATATATGGTGAAATGTTCTCCAGTAATGTCTCAAAACGTTCTACGGTCATTCTCAAAAGGGCTGTGAATTCTTTGGGATCTTCTGTCTGCAACCCATCAAAAAGACTATTTGTTGCGCCAAGGGCAGGTGTCTTAACATCCATTTTCTGGTCCAAATTATTTTGTTATCGTCGTCTAATAGATCCCACAATTCATTTATAATATCTGGTAACATTCGGTTAAAAATCCGTTTAAAATTATTTCTTTTGCGATCCATTGCGCACGACAACCAACAGCATCAAACTGAACTGTCTCGCCACTTTTGTAAATACGTGTGAACAGCGACTCGGTTGGCCCACTCTCTCGGCCGAGTGACCATTTGCTGTCTCGCCACTCTACTCGTTACGTGTGATCAACGCATAACTGACAACAAACGTTTTCTTTTAGTTTTTTTTAATTGAGTTGCCATTACAAAAGAAACATTATCAATTTATCTATTTCAAGGCCAATACTCGTTCAAAAGCTAGAGTAAACTTATGTAAATGAAATATTTCCTCTATTCTATGACAAAGTGATGCTTTTAATACAAATCTAAATGTTATTTATCTATACAGGGCGTCCCACGGCTATGCCACATGGAGGGGAAGTACCTTAAATATTGTAGGTAGAACATTTTACTGAAAGAAGACATTATTTTATTTCTAAAAACTATTAAAACTGCATTCATACATTTTTTAATAATTACATGGTTGAGCCGGGAATCGAACCCGCTACATGAGGAAAAAAAAACACCCTGTAGTTTTATCATACCAATCGAAAGGCTCCTTCATAAGGATTATTTTTTGCTAAATAACATAGTGTCAGAAATAAAAGAAAGATCATGAATTTTAACATTTGATGTGGTCGCCGAGATTTTTTTTATGCATGGGGTTACTAGCGACCCGCCCCGGCTCCGCACGGGAAAATGGTTATTGTGGGTTACCCTTTAGTATATTATGCATGTATTATACATATAAACCTTCCTCTTGAATCACTCTATCTATTAAAATCAAAGTCCGTCGCGTAGTTTTAAAGACAGGGAGTGTAATAATCGAAAGAGTGCGACTTTGTATTCAACAGCGTAGAGGTCATAGCAATTAATAAAATTGATAAATTTTGTATTAAAAATGTTAAAATACATAGTCTTCCTTTTATTTCTGACACTATGTTATTTAGCAAAAAATAACCCTTATGATGAAGCCTTTCGATCGGTATGATAAAACTACAGGATATATTTTTTTCTCGTATAACGGGTTCGATTCCCGGTTCAACCATGTAATTATTAAAAAATGTATGAATGCAGTTTTAATAGTTTTTAGAAATAAAATAATGTCTTCTTTCAGTAAAATGTTCTACTTACAATATTTAAGGTACTTTCCCTCCATGTGGCATAGCTGTGGGACGCCCTGTATAGTACAATACTAGACTGAATGAATGAAATATCTTTTTTTATACTGGTCACACTTCTTCAAAGTAAGATTGACTTTCGGTCCAAAAAATCAGGGATCCAGAACCAGATTTTTTTTTTTTATTGAAGAAAAGAGAATCACTTGCCGAATTGAATTGTAAGTGAATCGTATCATGAATTGACCATTTTACGTTAAATACGAATCGGCTCGCGATTCTCTTAGAATTCAATTTATGAATCCTTTCGCAGTTCACTTTTCTTATATGGCGCTTTTAGGCCCCCTGAAATTAGCTGAAAAAGAAGTAGCTGAAAAAGAATTTCTTCCATGCTGACTTGAATTTCCGTTTGGTGTCTGTGAACGAGCTCTTGACGGCTTGGGCCGCACTACGGTTTTTTTCCGCAAGCGGTAAACCGTAAAACCGCAAATCCGCCCGAGACGCACACACTACGGATAAAAACCGCGAAACTGGCCACGATTTTCACAGTTTAAAGATGGATTTCAAGAGAGCTGTTTGTGTTGTTGCTTTGATACTAAGAAGCAGAAAAAGAAAACGTCATCAATTCATTCCTGTCACTATATTGACGCAAAGTAGTGTCATATAACATTGGTCTTTTCTGTACCTCCACTCAGTGGCGTGCACAGGTATTAGGGCCAGGGTAGGCACACATAGTAGAAAAGTTTTTAAATGAACCTTTTGTTGTTTGATGAGTTTTGCATAAGTAGGTACTATTACTTATGCAAGACTCATCAAACACACTTTCATATTTTTAATATTTCGGCTAATTAATTGATTTAGTTTCTACGCCAGTTTTAAACTCACAATAAAAAACTGTGGTCCGCCGGCGTAAGTAAGGTCGATAACCTCAGTCAAAGTTTTTGATTATAATTTATAAGTCGATAGATCTTGCACTTTATTCAAAACGTCTATCAAATAAAAACTAGCTATTTACTTACCTGTAACATGAAAATAATATTCACTCAACCCCGTTTTCGAAACATGCAAATCGTTTAAATTATTTTTCCCTTTTCGCGTCTCTTCTTCATAATACCAATAATACAGATATTATTATTTCATCACAAGTTGTAATTTACTTGTCTATTATTAATTGCCACGCCACTACACAGCATTTACAATGAATTTCAACACAAATACGAAGATTTTAAAGAAATAATAATCACAAAGTATCGTTTCGTTTGTTTGTTTTGATTGAGCCGCGCGTTTGAGGTTATCTTACTTTTTTTATAAACTCTGCGTAGGTAGTGTAAGATATTGAGCATTTGAAGCCAGAAGTTAAATTTAATTTCAACAATACTCTTTGTTTTTTAACTGGTTTTATGTACCTGTGCACCGTTTTAAATACATAATTACATATTTGTAAACTTAAGTGAAAGATCGGTACTGTAAATAAGAAAAACAAATTAAATCGAGAGTATTATTTTCTGCGCTAGAGAAATGGGCTCCGTACCCAGAGCCATTAAACAGATTAAAAAAAAACTTTCGGCCAGTACTCCATTCCACTATGCGGCGACGCGGGATGCTAGTTTGAGTTTCATTGCTGAGTTAGTACAAAATTATTTATATGATCATCCTACAAAGCTATCAGTGTAAAGCGTAGTTTCTAGGCGCGTAATACAGTAGAGTTGAAAGGTGCAAAAAAGGCAGAGCTTTTGCATTGCTGGTAAAGGATTATATTCTCTAACTCATTAGCTCAAAGTCAAATTTAACTTTGAACACATTTGAATTGAAAATTGTTTTCGTGTGCGTGAGTTGTGTTTTTATAGAGATTTTTATAGCACACTAGCATAGAAATTGTCAGTTCGAGTAGGCACGGCTTTTTGAGCGTGCCAGCATGGGAAAGTAAATTCTATTTCACTGTTGTTAGAAATTAAATTCAACTGTTCAAGATTGGGTTAGTATTATGTTTGTCAAATAGATGATAGGTAGGTAATTGAGCTGTACGCCCAGGGTAGGCAGTGCCTATCTGCCTGTACGGAGTGCACGCCACTGCCTCCACTATGATTTTTGAGGATTAACTTTTATAATCTGGTTCATTTGAAACAGACTCCGATTCAGTCGACGACATAGTGACGACACGACAACCAAAACACAACGACTCTTCAAGACGATGTGCCGAACAATGACAGAACCGCTCGCGGTTACCGCGTCAAATGTGTGCGCGCCAATATAAGTTCTATGGATTACAAATTTTGGCGCGGCTATTTCCCGCTAGCCATTCTGTAACAAAACGCGGTTTTAAAATCAGTCGCGGAAAAAAACCGTCAGTGCGGCCGCTTCCATTAGTTTCCTTTACTCACAAAATCAGGCGGTTAAAATCCGCGGCTGTTTAGCGGGAAAAAACCGTACCGTCAAACATGGCAACATTACCATGTTTTAGAACTTAAACTAAAATAAAATCATAAATTACAAACAATTTTGAAAGTAATAAGATGTAACCTGTTAATTATACACTTAGCAATTAATTTCACTAATTTAACACAGAAATGGTCTAATAATTAAGATTTTAAGCAATTTTCAAGTTAGCGGTAAAGTTGACACGTTTGTGGCATCTTTACCTAACTACAATTTTTCATACAAAACTAGTAGTGGTTTTAAATTTAGGTAAAGATGACTTATAGACTACGTTTTGGATTAGTATTTTGATGAGTTTAGAAATAAAGGCCATTTTTAAATGGCAACACCAAACAGTAGGTAATGTTGCCACGGGTTTCGAATAATTTTCATACAATACCTGTACGAGACGTAGGGTTGTCAAAAATACAACGGGGAATATTACGATATGGTAAAATAAAAAGAAATGTAGATGATACAAAGTTTATCAAAATAAATCGCAAAAAATCAAAATTAGTATCTTAATTTTTAAAAAATGCGTCTTCGTTGGCTTACAGATTACGTTAAAGTTTTTATGCTTATATAATTATTTAACAATGAAGTTTTTTTAAAAATAAACGCTATCTTCATCCTCCATCAACACGAATGTATCTGGATTTTCAGATATCTGCAATAATTGTATCGCTTTTACAATGACGTCATCAGGGACAATATCTACATCTGCACGTTTAGGCTTAGTGAATTTGTAACCTTTTTGAAAAGTTATCTTGTAGTATGATATCTTGTAACAGTTTTCGCCCCTTACTATATCTGTGATGACGCCAACATAGTATTTCCATTTTCCTCTACAGTAATACCGCGTTAGAACTGTTTCTCCTAAGCTCCATATATTATTTCTTTTTATGAGATCATGTTTTTCTTGTGGTTTATTAGTTTCTTCAGTCTTCTCACTTTCTATGTGCATTGTTTCCTTATCTAAAAAAAATTCATCTTCTTCTTGCGTGTTATAGTTTTTTTGTTTTTCTAATGTATCATTATTTCTTAGTGGTAATATGTGTTCGTTTTCATCTGTATAATTTTTATCAGCCTTAATATTTTCTTTTGGTAACAACATCACGTCTTCTTCTTCAGTAATTATTATATTTTTTACTTTTTTATACTCTATATCAGTCTCGTTTCTTAATTTTCGGTCTAAATTAGTCTTTTCTATCTCTATTTGTTCTCTGTTAAAGTTTTCTCCCTCTCTATGAAACGTCGTACTAGGCAGTTCCATTTGTGTCTGATTTTGGTCTTCGCTATTGTTATCATCGCTTAGGTAGCCTATGGTACTAATAGTTAGAGCAACTTTTTCGCAATTAGTAGACCTTTCACATGTAATGTAATTGTTATTTTCCGTTTTACTTTTTATTGTAGGTTTTATGGTTTGTTTCAGGGTTTGTGGTTCTGAGTATTCAATGATCGCGTCCAAATCAATCAAACTTTTAGATAATACAGTTTTATTCAGATTTGGCAGGCTTTCTTGTGTTTTTTCCTTTTTTTCATTTACTGCCTCTGATGCATAACTAAAGCTATCGAATTCATCGTCAGGATCATAGTCTGAAGAATCGTCAAGTTTCATTGAGTAATCAGATTCACTCGATTCTGAAATGCTATATCTTTTCTTTTTGTTACGTACCGTACGTAACGTCTTTGGTTTTTTGTCTTTAAGCTCTTTTGTGAGAAACAGGTTTCGTTCTGTTTTAATGTCTTTAATCTCTCTTTTCTTCGCTTTGTTTGTATGTATTTCTTTCTTTGTTTCTTCGTGTAGATTTTCTTTTGTGTTTAGTTTATCCTTTTTTTCACCATTAACCAAAATATTTGAAATAATTTTTAGTTTTTCATTTTTTACATTTACTCTTTTTCGCAATTGACCCTCTTCTTTCTTCCCGTCATGTTTTTGTACTAGCAAAATATTCGATGCTATTTTGTTTATCTTTCGTTTTCCGATACTCTCTTCATTTTCAGATAGATTTCTGCGTGAACTTTTTTTCAAATCTAATTTTTTTTGTAAATTTTCTTCGTTTTCTTCAAATATCTGTGCTTCTATTCCTTCGTTTTGTTCAATTATGTGCTCATCATTTTCTTCTCTCGATTGACTCCCACAAGTTATGTCCAGAAGAGTTACGGATTTTCCAGCCGGAACATTAATTTTCTTGTTTGTTCTCCTTCTCATCTGGTTAGGTTTTCTGTTTTCCTTTAAGTAATTGAGCAAAGCTTCGTCAACGCCGTATGATATGTCTTCGGTATACTCCGGTAACTTTTCATACACTTTTCTAGGGTTTAATGGGTATATACCCGTTGCGCGAAAACCACTTTTAATGTTTTCTTTGTTGTTCATTTTTGATGTCTCAACCAGTTTGTTCAAAAGCGGTGGGAAATGAGCTTTATTGAGAGACGCTTGTCTTGGGTTTTCAATTTTATAATCCTTTAGTATTTTTCGCCAAACCTTTTTTAGAGGCCCGTAAAAAGCGACATCAAGCGGCTGACTGAGATGAGTGGAATTCGGGGGGAGTAAGATAAATCGAATATTGTATTGTTCACACAGTTTTACTACTTCGATGTTTATATGACTTGAGAGGTTATCTCCAATTACAACCTTCGGTCCATCTAATTTTTTTGCCCATGGTATTACAATTGTTGTAAACCAATCCAAAAATGTGGAAGCATCGAACCATCCGCTCTTCGTTCTGTTGTAACTTGCGTCTTTCGGTCCTCCTTCTACCCATTGTGTCCACATGCATTCGGACTTGTATACCACATAGGGTGCCAAAAGACTGCCGTCTGCAGTGGCGCAAAACATAATTGAAATGCAACCCTTCGTTGAGTTCATGATCCTTTCTGGATATTTGACGCCGCGGCGAAAAATACATTTCTCTGATCCTGGGTCATCGGAAACGTTCGTTTCGTCATAGTTTAATATGTGACTCGGGGGCACATTTTCGATGGAATTTCCCAAGTTCTCGAAATAATTTTGGAATTCAGCAAGCGATTTCTCTGCACGCGCTCGTTTGATATTTTGAGTTGACCTCACAGTCAACTCATCCCGGTGCCTTTCTATGAAATTTTTGACCCACCATTCGCCCGGCGGTTTGTCTTCAAAGATATCAGATTTATTGTTTTTTTTTAAATATTCGTAAACAACAAGCCTTAGATCCAATAGTTTTAATGGCGCTCCAAATTCACCTGCTGCAATTAAAACTTTGACAAAATTTGTTTCTTCTTCCGCATTTAGTTTAAATCGTGGTCCTGGTTTATTGGAATGTAGAGCATGAATTTTTTTTTCAATCGTTCTACGCGGAATTCCAAAAGATTTTTCAGCTTCATAAGAAGACATGTTTTTTTTTTTGACCATTTCAATAGCAAGATTCAACATTTCTTCAGAATAATTTTTGTATGGTCTTGCACCAGGTCTTCTTCTATCGCGTTTTTTTTTAGGCGGCATAGCAAATCTGGAACAATTTTTACTAAAGTCATCAAGCAAGCCATAACCAAAAGAACACAAACCAAACAAAAACAAAATTAAACAAAATAAAAAACGCGTCGGCCAACAATAAACACAAACATGCTAAACAGTTTAAAAAAAAATTAACATGGTGAAATAGTGCCAACCCTAGCAGAAGGTAAAGATGCCACGCCAGCTACAATGGCAACTTTACCTAACCTCAACTAACATTACCCAAACCCATATTTCATTAAATAGACAAGCAAAGCGGATTGTTTCATTCTAACATCATTCCCGATGAAATTATATGTAATATGTTAAAATTTCACTTACTTTGCTCTAATACTTTCCGATTTACAACCACAATTTGTCACGAAACGCACAGCAAGACTTTTACTCCATGAAGATCAAAATCGCCATATTTTTTTTACAGACAATGCTGCCAACTTGAGCATTTTTTTGTGTTGCCACCAATGAACTAAAAATCCTACCACATTTCCTTTATAGTACTATATTGTATAGTTTTAAAGAAATTTGCGAGTTTTTGGCAAGAAGAGTAGTATGGTAAAGATGACACAAGAGGGTAAAGATGCCGTGTTTGACGGTA
>CAOKYR010000264.1:0-15343 GCA_948473455.1 Teleiodes luculella | reverse complement strand
GGTCTATTCTATCTTTACCTATATCAAGTACCTATCAATAAAAGCACGGAATATAGTGTTATATTCCGTGAATAAAACCGGTTCAGTGGTTTCGGGGCCTATTCAATGCAAGCAAACAAACATACAAACAAACATCTATAATCGATCTTTATTTCCTTGTTTCAGATGAACCATCGGCCATAGAAATGGTTAGAAAACGAAAAGGCGACAACTTCATTGTCTTTACAAAGCGCTTCAAAATATGATGAATTAAAATTTTACGAATCACTCTGCCATAGTTTTAGAATTTAAAGTAACTACCTATCCAAGGTAATTAGGGATTAGGGGAATTAAAAATAGTATTTTTTTAACCCCCGACGAAAAAGAGGGGTGTTATAAGTTTGACGCGTGTGTCTGTCTGCCTGTCTGTCTGTCTGTCTGTGGCATTATAGCTCTTAAACGGATGCGTCGATTTTGATTTTCTTTTTTGTTTGCAGGTGTCACATTCGAGAGTGTACTTTTAGCTATGATCCAAGAAAATATCTTCAGCTATTTGAAGGTTATCAGCTCTTTTCTAGGTAGTTGTTGAAAGGATCAAGTAACGGTTTTGTGGCGGGGGCTTTTTGTAAATATTTTTATGACTCATTATATCAAGGTACTTGCAAACTACCATAACCAAAGCTATATATGGCAGTGAGTTAGGAGAGTCCACTAAAATCTTTCTAAAATAATATACTTTTTAAAATAATATACCACCACCAATTCTGTAACAGAATTGTAGAACATTTCATGCGTGGGAACATTGATATATGGCCAGTTCGCCACCCTCCTTTCCCTCAGACAAAACGTGTTTATGGCTTGGAAATATTTCAGTCGGCTCCCTATATCATAGTATAGGATGCTACTATACTGGATGGACTGAACTGAAATGTCGTTATAAAATACATAATACTAGCCTTCCGCTGCGGCACCACCCGCGTAAATATTTTTTCCCGTGGGAATGAGGAATTTTTCCGCGGTAAAATGTAGCCCATGTTACTCCCCAAGGTCTATTCTATCTTTGTACCAAGTTCCATTAGGACCAGTTCAGTAGTTTTTGAGTTTATTCATTACAAACATACACAACAAAAATATAAATCTTTCCTCTTTACAATATTAGTTTAGACAAGCATCCTGTCCGCGACTATGCTTCCATTGTAAATTGTACCTACTCGTACATACTTTTAAGAAACCGTTTGTAAGAAGTGTAAGAAAACGTACGTAGGTAGGTAGGTACGTATCGTAATTCGTATACTAGTTGCAAATTAAAAAATATCCTATTACAAATTATTTATCATGTTTCGTGGTGTCATTAAATAATATTGTATCATTATTATACCATTAAAATACAAATTAGTAAATCTACAGTTAATAACTTTATCGTTATATTGTTGTCACGTATATTTAATTTTTTTTTAATTTCAGACATATAATTTATTATCTAAATTAAGTTATTTTTAGTGATTACATTTGATCTTAAAAATGTTATGTATTTTGTAAAGTTCAAATTTCTTATTACTTATATTATTTTTATACTTACACTTGATAATTTAGCTTTGTTAAACGCAACTTCATTTACTAGATAAATAAAAAAGAAGAATGGTAATAAAAACATAAATAAAATGCCAGAAGTAATCGTTCAATCAATTTACTTTACGCATAGAAAGTGGACCTACTAAGCATAAATATAAATGTCGTATTTCAATGACTTTCCCCTGTCACTCTTCATCCTCAGCTTCACGTATTTAAATCCAAGACCACCTTCTGTCACGTTACACGACGCTCCGGTGCCAGTCAGGTCGTATGCCAGGATACCCTGGAACAAACAATCCATGGTCTAAGGAAACAAGATCTTGCATTCGGACCACGTGACTGCCACAAGCCTACGTCATCATGCGCTGTTCATCCTTGTCGAATGCCTGTTAATAGACATACTAATTTACTTATTATAATACTTGTTTATTGTTCAGAAAAATATATAATAAAATTAAAGAAAATAATAGAAAAGAAAGTAAAAAAATATATAAACTACGACGTGTTCTATCCGAAAATTACACTTTATTTCATTGGCAGGCTTTTTTTTTTTTAATTGACCTATGCTTGTGTCGAAAAGGTACGACAAATTAAGCTTCACCGGACTGGTTCATTGGCCGGCATTTTCACTTTTGGGTCCAACGTTGTATGAAACGTGAATAATGTCTTTTAGTTGCAAAATTCATAAGAATTGGTTAACTTGTTAAAATCTTGGAAATAATTTATTTGCGCATTGAAAAAAAAAGTAAAAACAACAGACTCACCTGGATAGCCTTCCCTATGGTAGCAGGGGTGTTAGGAATAAAATAAGTGAATTCCGCGATCTTTTTACGGAGAAAAAGGGAGTCATGCTTAGCGACATAATTCGTGAGAAGAGGTCTTAACACGTTGGTGCCCAGAAATGTGTGCTTGCAGTGCACAGACGCGAGAGTCACGATAAAAAGTGAGAAAACTGTCAAAAGTCTCATTTTTAAGTGTGATACAAACGGTGTTTAAGGAAGGAATGATAGATTCAGCTGAAATAATCTCTTATATACTGCAAGGTATATACTATGAGTAGCTATCGAATATTTCAACGATAGCAACAGTTAGCGACAATTTAATGAGATGATTTAATTAGGTCACCAACAAACAGTACAACAAATAAAATAAGCAATAAAAGTACATACTATTTTCGTTTGTTGGTTGGTAAAATAGCTGTTAATGAGGGGAACATTTTAAATTTTTGTACATAAAATAATTAATACGAGTCAATTACAATTAGGGAGAGGTTTTTCCCAGCTCAAAGATACGATAGATTATAAAAGTCAAACAATAATTATTTCGTTTTTGCCATATTTTGATCTATCTATCTATAAGAAGCTAGTCATAAAGTTGAAATGAACATAAGACTCAAAATGCTAATCACTACTAAACCACAATAGAAACTAATAATAATAATAATTCTATTTACCATTAAACTTACTGATTTATTTTTGTTGTGTTTTAGTGTTTTCCGAATTTAATCCTATCTTTATAAATAAGAATTTATTTGGTTTAGAGCCACGTTTACCGATGTACAGTAGACAGCACATGCGGCTGGACATATTGACCTTTAGAGCGCCCGTATTCCGTAGTGGCAGGGGTGAATTTCGTAGTGAAAATGTCCAACCGCATGTGCTGGCTTCTGTACCTATAAGATTTTGTTTTAAAGAAAGGCAGTTCAAATTATAAGCTGGGTCGAATCGCTAGTATTAAACCATCGTTTTCTCAAATTCTCAATCATGCGACTAACTTGGACTGAGCTCTGCCGTGTTCCTAGTTTTATTATGATTTGTTCTTCGTGGTATTATTCTGCAAACCTAGCATAATTAATATATAGGCTTAGGTACAGTCGCCTGCATAAGTGCAGTCATATCACGTGCTCTTATACTGTATTGACGATCATACTACGGATGTCGTCTTTTTGATTGGTTTATACAAAGTATTGTAAAAACGTGTGCAATCTTGATAATGATCAAATCTAATACTTATAAGTAACAATTTTTCCTTTGGTTATTGATTTTTATATTTATATAAAGAGTTTTTATCTCTATTTATTATGTCTTCAAGAGTTCTATAGTTGAAAATTCGGCCACATTTTGCGCATAGATCAGAAGCATGAAATATGGCGGCTCCGCTAGAATTCCATATTAGGAATGGGGGTAGTTCAAATATTACATCTTACTAATATAACTTATAAACGAGAAAGTTTGTGAGAATGGATGTACTGTACGAGTACCTATGTATGGATAGATGGATGTTTGTTATTGTTACTCACTCACGCAAAAACTACTGAGATAACTCAGAAAGCTACCGTTTACCGCGGGAAAATGTCTCATTCCTACGGGAAAAACTGCGCGGGCGGGGACGCGGCGGCGCGTGCGGCGGAAAGCTAGTGTAATATACATACGTATCTAAGCCAAGGCTTAGACTTTTTGTAATCCGCAAAACAACTTTAAAGAAGGCTGTTTGATTGAATAGCAATAGGTGTATACTTTCTGCAGTCATCTTATAATAAAATTCTCGTGTCACAGTTTTCGTTCCCATACTCCTCCGAAACGGCTTGACCGATTCTCATGAAATTTTGTGAGCGTATTCAGTAGGTCTGAGAATCGGCCAACATCTACTTTTCATACCCTTGAGAGCGGGCGGAGCCGCGGGGCGAACAGCTAGTTGTTATATAAAGTTTTTTACGGCTGAATATTTTCAAGTAGGAACAAAATATTGAAAGGTTAAAACAATTCCCACTAAAAAAAATAATTTCTCATAAATTATTACAACAGTTATTTAATTATTTAGTAAGTAAAGAACTTTACACAGATTTTGTTGAAAAGGGGAAAGGGAGTGGGCCGGTAAAAATACTAAAAATCCTGCTAAGGTACAGTAGCCAGCACGTGCGGCTGGACATTATTAACCTTGAGAGCGCCCGTATTCCGTAGCAGCAGCAGCGGGGTGAATTACTTAGTGCGATTGTCCAACTGCATGTGCTGGCTTCTGTAGGTACTATGCGTGCCAAATAAGAATAGGACTGTCAAGACGCCATCTTGTCAGTCCCTCCTTTTCTTATTTGGCAAATTACAAAAGGAGGGACTAGAGAGGCACGCATAGTACTACTTCGCATTTCAGTAGCGGACTCAAAGTGGATATAGAAACAAGACAGAGAGCTCGCGCCAAAAAGAGACAGGACATAATCAATGCCACGCAATACGTAATACTAGAATGGCCCCTGGTCCGGTATCCTGTAGCGAATTCGGAAATATTTCACATACGTGACATTTGCGTTTTGCTATAGTGTTGCCGTGTACCTAGGCTAAATTGAAGAGGCGGGTGACTGTTTAGAATCAACCCGCGTTTAAGTTTGTTTGTGTTGGTAAACCTGTGACGTTTAGTGACAGTTGTCAATGTCATGTAAAAATAGTAGGAAAGTGAGGTTGGTATTGGTATATCGTTTCCGCTCGGTTCGAGTGCTTGCTAAGAGCACGACCTTTTGTTGTAAAACGGGAAATAATTGGGACATATAAGCAATGCCACAATACGTAATACTAGAATGGCCCCTCCCAGGTACCGATATCTTGCAGCGAATTCGGAAATATTCCACATACGTGACATTTGCGTTTTGCTATGGTGTTGCCGTGTACCTAGGCTAAATTCAAGATATCGGTGCTCTGGCTGGACGAACTCTCATGAAATTTTTACAAACCTGCCTAGTATTGGATCTATAAAGGGATCTTGGGGTAGAGTCTTCCACTCCCCCGTAAGTCCGGTGAAGCTTGATTGGTCGTACTTTTTCGACACAAGCATAGGTCAATTAAAGAAAAAGGGGGATCCTATTTTAAACTAGCCTCACGACACCTTTACACTAAGTATATTTTATTTCTTGTTTCTAACGATGTAAGACATTTTCTCTACTGGACATAATTATTCCGGACTTGCGGTTTCGTACGCGGCAGAAGCACAATCTACTATAGAGTACTATTATTTTATTCTGTGGTCTTGACGATGACGAGAGATCATCTCCTGTTCAATGCTGTCGGAATGCCTTTAAAACATCCCTTTCCGGTAGAGTATGGCATCATCATAACCACATCATAACTCTGTGGTATGGCGGTATGCAAGAAAAAATAAAATTAATGCGGTATGGCAAAGATAATTATGTATGTCTTGAAATGTCCTCCATCCATAAATTTTTTAGTACGCACATGTTGAGTTGTTTTACCTTCTCAGTGTGCGAGCAAAAATTAAGAATTGCTAAACTTAAGTAGGCGGGAGGTGGCAGTGTAGTCTAGGTCTCTTGTAACTTCAGTAGGACACAACGATAGCGAGTTCTATAAAACATCCAACGCCATCTATTGTCACTTTGCGGAAGTTTTCCGAAGACTTGTTATATAAATAAAACTAGCGACCCGCCCCGGCTCCGCACGGGAAAATGGTTATTGTGGATTATTCTTAAGTATATTATGCATGTGTTATACATATAAACCTTCCTCTTGAATACCTCTATCTATTAAAAAATACCGCATCAAAATCCGTTGCGTAGTTTTAAAGATTTAAGCGTACAAAGGGAGGGACATAGTGAGGGACATAGAGAGGGACATAGGGACAGAGAAAGCGACTTTGTTTTATACTACCTATGTAGTGATACACTTTATTGACACCAAAAGACGACTCTTTTTTTTTAACCCATTTTTGCTCGGTTCAATATCCGAAACAAAAGCGACTTGTGGCATTAGTTACAGATATTTATTGATATAGTCATTATTTTAATTACCTTCATAAATTAGTTACCAATAGTTAGGTGAGTCATTTTCAAAATTGTTGTACATTTTCCGAAAATGTTTTGTCCTCACTCAATATCAGGTTGATAACGACGAATTTATAGCTTGTGGGATTAGAAGATGCCTTATTAATGTTTTAGTTAGGTGTTTCAATGACTTTGTAGTTTTTATCTATTAAAATAACAGATAAAACCATATTACAAAAAAAAACTATTTATCTCTTCCATACAAATTTCAAATGTCTCACTGATACTCTTCCAGGTTCATATTCCTTTGATGACTAAACCGTTCGAATATCGTTATAATTATGTACTGGGTATATAATCTGACTTACTGTAATATTATAAAAATAATATGAAAATAAGAATAGCAAATAAATAAAGGTAATAATCGAATTTAATCACATGTCCCCTTTTCTATCACTTTTCGTTACTCCAGTGTGTAACGTCAATATCACGAAAGTTTAGGTTATTGGAACGCATTCTTAATTTGTTTTGAAGTGGCGCACTATACGTCTACCAATCTAACATATGACAGCGCGGCTATGTTTTTTTTTTCACTGTGGTGTAGTTAAATGTGTGCGGCTCGAGTTTTGTCGCAAAAAATATTCCTTTGTATAGCGCGAATTTCAAAGGTAAGTTACTATACTATCATAGAAAATCTTTGTTGAATATTGTGTTTCGTCTAACAGTAACAGAATATAATGTAATTATGCCAATCTAATAAGATTTTACTGCAACTTTTTTGAAGTTATGTTGATGTCGCAAGGTTTTATTGTTCTTCTGTGTAACACATTTGCGTGACACAATCCTTTGTGTAACGTTACTTTGCGTGACACAGTCCTTTGTGTAACGTTACACAGAAAATAAAGCTGTATTTCACTGCAAAAACCAGTATTTTTTCAGTGTATATCAGAATATATTTTTAATTTGCATTATTTGTTTACCTGACATAGATAAAATGAAGAATTGTTCTTTGATTAAGTTAATTTGTTACTTAATAAAACGCTTTTCCTTACTTAAAAACGTTAATATGAAATTATATGTTATATGACCTTTAGAAATTCTTTTGTGTAACTTGTGTAACGAAAGACTGTTTCCGCTGTGTTCTTTTTTGTGTAGCGGTCATCTATTTTGAAAATGACTCAGGTATGTCTAGGTACTTATGTACTTTTATACTACCGCTCGAATAGTTATTGTGATAACGATTCATTTATTAAATTACTTATTTGTAACGTATTTCCGTATTTTGTGTATTTTGTTGTATATAGGTAGATTTCGTTTTCGATAAGAGTGAAATGTTTGTTGGTACACAAATTGTTTAAACATTCTCATATCTACAGCTATCAATGTATGTATAGGTACATACCTAATACTGAAATTAATTTATCTCGATAGCAAATTTTTTTTGATGGTCAGTATATACAAGCTTTTATGTACAGTAAGCAGCACTTGCGGCTGGACACTCGCATTACGAAACTCGCTTCTACTGGTACGGAATAATGGCGCTCTCAAGGTCAAAATGTCCAGCCGCATGTGCTGCTTACTGTACCTATAATAATCACACTAATAATATTTATGAAGGCCAAAGTTTGTGAGTGAACATATACATATTTGTTACTTCTTCACGTCTAAACGGCTGAAGCGATTTTAATAAAACTTGGTAAGGAGTTAGCCGACACCTTGAATTAACACATAGGCTACTTTTTAGCGCGGGAAAATACCACATTCCCACGGGAAAACCTGTGTTAACGCGGGCGGAAAGCTAGTAAGATATAAAAAACTGACCTTAACAGCCATAATAAGTTAATAATAATAATAAATTATTATGGCAACAGCTATAATAAGTTATAATAATAATAATAAGTTATTATGGCTATTAAAGTTAATCAAGAGGATCTCGTGTATTTTGTATTATTTAAATTTTGATAAAATGTTACATAGGTATTTACTTATGTGAACAATAATAATAATTATGTTGGGTACTTGTGAATGACTTCGGTTAACTAGATATCGTTCGAATGACACTCGAAATCAAGTAGTAAACTCATAATTATGTAGGTGTATGTATATAAGCTGTCCTTGAATAGTGCCATTTTCATCCTTAACACAAACTCTGCCTATTTTGAGGTCATTTGTCATGTGTAATAAAAATACAACATCCAGACACGAGGAAAACTAATTGCCCTGGGCGGGATTCGAACCCGCGACCCTTTGCTTCATAGGCATGTGCTTTACCGACTAGGCTAGATATAGGATGAGAATAAACAACATAGAAAAGATTATATGAGGGTAGTAAGGTGATACTTGCTGCCATTAGTCACCCAAGTTTCTAAGAAAATTGTGTCATCATAGGCATCGCATCAATTATATCGTAGGTATGTAATGTAGTCGTTATCTCAAGTGTTCAACTAATACTTAACAGTAAAAGTATTGTTTGGTAATTGATTGGTCACCTCTTTTTCTCAAAACACTTAGAATAATGACTACAATTAGACGACAATAAATCAATTAGATGTAAAATTTCTTTTAAATTGCAGAAGAAATTTGTGAAGCGCTCATATAAATTCTAGCTTCTGAACCTTCGTGACTAGTGAACTTGTGACTGTGAACCTTTTACATAATTTAATTTCAATAAAAAATGAAAGCAACACTTTTGACGGCGTTTTTGGGAGTAGTACTAGTTGCGGTGGAAGCAGGCCATACATTTGTGGGGACCAATGTGCAACGTCCTTTAGTCCATCATTCGGAAGTGAAATATGGGTCGAAAATGTTAAGGAAGAGAGTGGAGACCTTCAACTTTACTTTGCCGGTCGTGCCAGGCGGGAGGTATATTCAGGTTAGTAGTTTTGGTAGACGCGCGGTGGAAGGCGTAGCGTGGGCAGGCATCCCTCAAGTGGACCAGTGATCTGGCGGGAAACCGCTGGATGCGGGCCAAGGCGCATCCATTGTCTGATGTAGGTATATAAAAAAACTACAAGTTTCCGCACGATAATATTTTAGAATTATAATCTTACAGCCCCCAGCTAACTACCAATATATTTCTTTCCAACAAATTCGTACGGCAGTCTACTATAGTCAACCCTAATCTTTGATAAAACAGAAAACACTTATAAGTATAACTTATAAACTGTTTAACACTTATAACTTTTATACTGCTTAACACTTATAACTTTTATACTGCTTTATTCAGTATCGCAAATCTTTTCCCTAAGTCATTAGTTCATTACATTAGGAAAATCCAAAGATTACTCAATCAATCTGAGAGACAATTCAGTATTCGAAAATAAATAGCTTTACTAGATATACGGCATTAGAGCCAGTCTCAAATCAAAGGAGTTGCAAATACGATTATGCAAACTCCACAGTACCACAGTAGGTACCTACTTTAAACGTATTTCATTCTAAAGCATGGTTGATAACGGCCCTAAATTTTTGATTAATTTCCATTTTTATTCTGTAATTAAGGAACCAATATCAAATGAGGGCGCTAGTGGACTGTAATAGGCAGGCATCTCAATTTTATGTTATTTTGCTAATTTTTTTATCAGTGATTTTTCTACAATTCCAGTACTTCGCTTTTGCTTAAGCACACACACATAAGTGTCGATCAATATATTATTATGTAGAAAGCTCTTCTATATAGGTATGAGATCTACACTATAATAAAACTGAAGAATCGGCGTGTCTGTACACTGATTTGTTTAAAAAAAAACTAATTGTAGGATATAAAGGGAGTAAGCGAACCAAAAAAATACCAGTTTTGAAAAAAAAATGGCGATCTACTTTCCGCAGATCCTCCCTCACTCTATCTACATACGGCTGGACATGTAGACCTTGAGAGCGCCCGTATTCCGTAGCGGTAGAGGTGAAAGTCCAACCGCAAGTGCTGGCTTCTTTTGTTTTTTTACTTGTTTATTGGCAATCACAACAGCTTACAATCATCATAACATGACGGAGTAACCTATCAAGATAGTTCAGGTCCAGATCCAGACTGCAAACTGCATGAAAAAACTGCTCTAATGTTTTGTAAAAAAAAATTGTAAAATAAGATTAAAGATAACAGTCAAAATACAAAAGATAAAACTATACAATTCAGAGGATCTCTGAGACAGATTTTTTAAAGATTTTCTGGTTTGAATTGAAGATGTCTATTGAAATACTATCCTTGATCATGTCATTGTATATACCTTTGTTTTTTTTTCAGGGAATTCTCGCCCTCGACTTGACGAACTCCGGCGCATCGGCCAATATAACGGCAGGGGGGATCGGCACCAACTTCGTCAAGCTACGGATGAAGAGCGATAGGGGGGAATCCCTAAAATACGATATTTACATCTATGCTTGAATGAAAATAAGTGCAATTACAAAACCGTGACCACTTCAAATAGTTTTTTAAAATTTTAACGGATATTTCAAGTCAGAAATATTGTACTAGATGAATAATATTATTTAAAAAAATGTAAGAAGAAAATTTTTTTTATTTATTGCCCCTAAACTTAAAATATAAATTAAGGTTCTATAGGTAATGTATGTATGACAAGAAAGTTACCGACCTTACTTACATTGTAAAAACAATTGATAACAATTCAGATAACAAGTTATTTAGTAATTCTGCTTTTACACTCTGTATGTAAGTACCATTGTAAATTACACAGTTAAGAGCACATCAAGCTAACACACTTGGACTTTACACCGTTTCAAAATACCTACGTAATCACATGATTTGCCATTGGTTGTACTTACCTACAATGGTTACAGCCGCATAGGTACTCAAAATCAAATCCTTGTCAAACAGCCCTTAAAACACTTACTATGTAAAGCCTCGGTCACACACAGCGATTAATCGCTGCGAATTGGCACTCGCAGCGAGTATTCGCTCAGTGTGAGTGTAAGCTTTCCATATTAAATTCTATACTAAAGCCTCGGTCACATACAACGAATAGCCGCCGCTGCTAATGCATTCGCTGCGAATAAAAATGAACACGGTCAGTATGGAATTCACAGCGAATAGCCTGTCACACTGAGCAATTACTCGCTGCGAGCACAGAATACAAAATAGAGTTTGGCAAGCGAGTCGTGGCACAAGAAAACGGCGGCAAATTTGAAAAATCTTAAGCAGACAACACTCAATATACCAGGATAAAACGGTTTTGATAATTGGTTATTTATGGACCTTGTCTAAAATTATAAGAACTGCTTTTGTTCTTTTGTGGGTGCGTGCTGTCAGACGACCTGAGTGGTTCAGTAGTCAACATGCAAGTGGTGCTTAGTGCCACGACTCGCTTGCCAAACTCTAGTAGTCCCTCTGCGAGTGCCAATTCGCAGCGAATAATCGCTGTGTGTGACCGAAGCTTAACCGTGTTCATTTTTAGTCGCAGCGACTATTCGCTGTGTGTGATAGAGGCTTAACGTAACAAACCCTAAGTCAACGGAATGGATACATTGGAGTTGATGACAAACAGATAGTGACTCGAAACCGTTCACATGACTAGACATCCAAAACCGGCCACTTCACACCCCAACACATTAGCAGCGAGAATAGCTTTATCTATGAACATAAACAAAAGTGTTTATCGAAAGCGCCTGCTACTTTTGATATAGCAAAACATTTGTGGTACAATAAATATGTTGCTCTTGTCATTTGCACAGGCGTTAATTTTTATTTAAATAATAATAAAATTCTGAAATAGAAAATATTTATATATTCGAAGGGCCGGTAAATATATCTCGGCTAAACGTTTGAAATGGCGAAAATGGGAAGCTCTCCAGGGGAAGTCACGTAAAAAATTAAATAAAGTTACGCTCGAGTGACGATCGTTCCACCTGGATTTACCTACGTGGGTGGGATTCGAAGTTTAAAAATTCGCAGAAAATGAAAATGTGCTCACTTCAGTTCAAACCATACCATATTGTTCGTAAGATTTACCCGTTTTGTTAAGAAACATTTTATGTTGAATAATTGTTTCATTTTGTCAAAGTACGATATTAAAAGTCCTTAATAATGATTTCTAGGTATCACACAGGTTTTGGTCACTTTTTTTAAACCCTGACGAAAAAGAGGGTTGTTATAAGTTTGACTTGAGTATCTGTCTGTGGCATCGTAGCTCCTAAACGGAAGCACAGAAGCGCCGATTGTCATAATCGAGAGTGTTCTTAGCTATGATCCAAGAAAATATCTTCATCCATTTCAAGATTATCAGCCCTTTTCTAATTGTTGATAGGATCTAAGTAACGGTTTTATGGCGGGGGTTATATAAATTTTTAATTTAATGTTATCTTTTTTACCATTCACAAAAAGTTTTCTATTCTATTAAATTAAGATAGCATGTTATGGTATATCCACTGGATCTACAAAATCTACAAATGCATTTTTCGTAGCCTGGTGGTTGCAACCGTCTAATAGTTATTTGTCTAGTCAACTATTTGTATGCCGACACATAGTTGTAACACGTTATTACCTCTCACGTTGTCGCTTCAACAGCTATTTTACTAAATTTGTGAATTAAGTCATATAATTATATGACCTAACTGCGGCCGCCTTTTATTATTTTTCTTTTCCGTAATAATTTTTTACTACGAGTATCCCACGGGAACTTTTTACTTTTCCGGGATTAACAGTACTTATATAAGATGTTGCCCGCGGCTATAAGGTACCTACTTACTACCATGCAAAGTTTCATTCAAATCGGTCATACAGTTTCCGAGATTAGCTCGTACAAACAGACAAACGGAGATACAAAAAATTTGAAAAAGGTCTACACATGTTTTATGTCACATCTTATATCCCCCTGAATCAGTTTTTAGCATTTTTATTCTATGTACAGATTTTCGACCTCTACGGTTTCATTAAATATAGATATCTTGCTTATTGTACAATTTGCTAACACAAATATTTATCAAACGGGCTGCGACATATAGTTACTACATACAAGGATAAAAATAAATAGCCAGATTTAAAGTATGTGGTATAAGTAAGAAGTTTTTCTTTGCGATACCTATATCTTGCTATGTAGTTACCACATCTAGGTCAAGATATCAAAGCCAGGATCCACAAAGTGTGATCTCAGACGGCTGGGCTGTACATCCGGTATCTTTGAGAAGACACACCTGACTCGAGTGTGTACAGGCCCTTAGAACACTTCCTGCCCTTGACAAAGACACGAAGATGATCACTTGACGTCTTTTGTCCCTTTTTTGGAACTGTCTCTTGTCTTTTGGGACTCTAATATCGTTCGTTCAAAGTGTTCAGCTTGGCGTATTCTTGACTGTACCTATATAATAATTGTTTTCGATGTCCTTACTTATGTACAGTAGCTAGCATATGCGGCTGGACAAGTTGACCTTGAGAGCGCCCGTATTCTGTAGCGGTAGGGGTGAATTTCGTAGTGCGAATGTCCAACCGCATGAAAATGAAAAAAATAAGGAAAAGAAAGAAAACGAATATTGTTGTATAAAGAATATTGTATTGTATTGTACTTATACTATACCATTCTATTGTATTCAGTTTTTGTTGTATACTTACTGAAATTTGTCATTTCCAAAACATTAGAAATCCAGGACAAAGCATAATAATAAGGTATAATGTCTATTGTCTAGTCCAGCAGCTACATTTTAGTTTTTTAGGTTTTGCTTCATCAGTTTCGTTAGAGAAAAAGTTGGAAACTTGGAATAACATTCGGTTTCGGTTTATCTGGAACTTCTAGTTTTGCTCAGTTTTTAGGCTTTTGCTTTTGCCTGGACCTTTTGTTTCTTCTGAAAAAAATTACGTCGGACGTCACTTACATCGCGATGTAACATGAGATGTATTTTTTTTATCGACCTACGCCTATGTAGTGCATCTTTATATAATGACTAGCTTTCCTCCCCGGCTCTGCCCGCGTTAACAGTTTTTCCCGTGGGAATGAGGCATTTTTCCGTGGTGAAATGTAGCCTATGTTACTCAGGGTGAATGTATCTTTCTAATGGTGAAATAATTTTTGAAATCGGTTCAGTAGTTTATGAGTTTATTCATTACAAACATACACAAACACACACACAAAAATACAAATCTTTCCTCTTTATAATATTAGTATGATATAGTGTGGTACATACAATTTTTTAAAATGTGCAAGCCGTTTAGGAGCAAAAGGTCAAAAGAGCAAAATGAGAAGTGGGCGCAAAAGGTCAAAAGCGCAGAATGTCAAAAGCGCATAATGCCAAAGGCACACAGTGTCAAAGGCGTAGAATGACAAAAGCGCATAGTGACAAAAAATCTACTTATAAAAAAAAAGTCTTCCGCTCCGCCCAGGTTAACAGTTTTTTCCGAGGGCCTAAAGGATTTTCCTGCGGTAAAAGATAGCCTTGTGTTGTTGTGTTATTCTCATGTATAAACTATACCTTCATTCATTAGTTCCTCTAGGGTAGAGCCTTCCGCTCCCCCGCAAGTCCGGTGAAGCTTGATTGGTCTTACCTTTTCGATACAAATACTCGTATAGGTCAATACAAAAAAAATATCCATTAGTTTTTGAATGAAAGAGTAACAAACTTGCATAAATTTTTCTATCCATCCATCTTCACAAACTTTGGCGTTTTTAGTATTAGTACGATTTCTGTGGTTTGAAAATAAAAAGCAGCTAGTTGTAGAACAAGTTTTATTTAAGCGTAAATATAAATGTCATAGTTAGTAGCCTTCCCCTTTTCGCTCTTCATGCGAAGTTTGACGAAGTTGGTGCCAAGTCCTCCAGCTGTGATGTTGGCTGAGGCTCTGGTGTTCCTCAGGTCATACGCGAGGATGCCCTGGATTTAAGAATGTATCGGTTAATAGTAGTACCAGAAGCCCTGCACTCCTCTGCGCAGAACTGTTCTCGGTGCCAGCTGCCCTGACCTAGACTAGACATGTAAACTACTAAACGCTCATAGTGTCGTGTGTTTTGTCGTGCGTATTCTCTTATCCTATTGGAGGATATTTCAACATAGCGGGTTTTTTGACAGTTAAATGTGCGACAAACTTTTGTC
>CAOKYR010000263.1:0-32500 GCA_948473455.1 Teleiodes luculella | reverse complement strand
CCCTCCCCACCCCCTATGATCTCGCCTCGGCCGCAGAAGATAGGGAGAACGGCGCACCGTAATACCGGCACTCCTCTTCTTCTGCGGTCCCACCTCGTTGCGCGTCCGCAGCGGACTTGTTCAGCCCGCTGGGAGCGCCCTCCTCGGCCAGCCTGGGATCCAAACAGGCCGGCCCTGGTTGCCTCTTCGCTTCACCGTGGGGGACCAATCCACGGTTACTAGAGCCCCCCCGCCACGACAAGGCGAGCAACCATCGGGGGGGAACCTAACCTAACCTAACCTAACCTAACCTAACCTAACCTAACCTAACCTAACCTAACCTAACCTAACCTAACCTTTTTTTTTTTTTTTTTTTTTTTCGGAGGGGAAAATGCGTTACGCATACCACTCGGGGGCAGGGGGAGGAACCCGAGTGGTTATGTGGGACTCCCGTATAGGCTAATGAGACCCACGGTATACCCACTAAAAACCCCCCCACCTCCTCCTCGCCGCCTTGTGACGGGGTTACGGGAACGCTTTCGCAAAACAACCGCGACCCCGTCGGCAGCAGCCGCCCGAAAGCGGCTCCATCGCGAAAGCCCGAAGGCCCTCCACGATAGGCGCACCAGATGGCAGGGTGCGCCTTCCTCCTCGGCCTCCACCAGTACTGTAGCAGACTCCCCCCGAGTCCGCCACTGGAGGCCACGGGTACCAGTTATCAGGTACCCGGTGGCAGATTAGGTCTATGGTTCTGCCACCGACCACACCTCGGCCGCAGAGGAGAGGGCAAGCGGCGCACCGCTCCCGACATGCCTCCTCCTCCGCGGCCCCACCAGTGTGCCGTTTCGACGGAACGGCCCCGCAAGTTCGCAGGGGATAGGGAGAGTGGCACAGCGTAACACCAACACGCCTCTCCCCCTGCGATCCCTCCACGGCCCGCAAAAGAAGTGGATCACAGATACTCCTCTTCTTCTGCGGTCCCACCTCAATGCGCGTCCGCAGCGGGCTTGTTCAGCCCGCTGGGAGCGCCCTCCTTGGGCCAGCCACGGGCCGGCCCTGGTTGCCTCTTCGCTTCACCGTGGGTGACCAATCCACGGTTACTAGAGCCCCCCCGCCACGACAAGGCGAGCAACCATCGGGGGGGAACCTAACCTAACCTAACCTAACCTAACCTAACCTAACCAACTATATCTCGACTGAAAATATTGATATTTTGATCGGACTTTTTTGTTTTTCCTGCGTGTTTAATTTGACCCGAGTGTGCTGTGCACTTTTTGGAGCGATCTTGCGCGAATTTTTCAGTTTTTAGCGAAATTTCAGTTTTTTCATACATTGTTAAATTTCAAATTTGCATAACTCGCGATCGGCTTAACCGATTCGCGTGATTTAAATTCTCAATAGCCTGGTGCATTGTTCTTCACATCCTGACTGCGTGACGACGCGCTTGCGCGCCATCCGCCATATTGACTTTTTCAAAAACACCCATTTTTCAGGGTTTTTTCTAAATTGCCAAAAATTTTTCTATTACCGCTACCCTGAAAATACTTACCATCGTGTCCAGCGTCGCAAGCCGCATCCAACGACGTGTCGCACGCCGTGATCCGGCACCTGAAAAGCGAAAAATTTCAAATTAAAACATAATTCTATAGAATACCTACCGACCGAGGCTACCTGGTCAACCTCGACATTTTTAAAACTAACTATATCTCGACTGAAAATATTGATATTTTGATCGGACTTTTTTGTTTTTCCTGCGTGTTTAATTTTACCCGAGTGTGCTGTGCACTTTTTGGAGCGATCTTGCGCGAATTTTTCAGTTTTTAGCGAAATTTCAGTTTTTTCATACATTGTTAAATTTCAAATTTGCATAACTCGCGATCGGCTTAACCGATTCGCGTGATTTAAATTTTCAATAGCCTGGTGCATTGTTCTTCACATCCTGACTGCGTGACGACGCGCTTGCGCGCCATCCGCCATATTGACTTTTTCAAAAACACCCATTTTTCAGGGTTTTTTCTAAATTGCCAAAAATTTTTCTATTACCGCTACCCTGAAAATACTTACCATCGTGTCCAGCGTCGCAAGCCGCATCCAACGACGTGTCGCACGCCGTGATCCGGCACCTGAAAAGCGAAAAATTTCACCGCCCAACCCACCCTGTTGAGGCTTTGGTATATTGGCTCGACCATTTTTACATTTTTTTACATCGACCTTTTATTTTGTTTTTACAACATTTAGCGATAGGCGACCTCTTTGACATATTTGTTACTGGTTTTATTGAAATCTGACTGTGGTTTGGTTGTTTGATTATTGTCCCCTACTGTCATAAAAACTTTTATACTGCTTCTTGACTTTTGACATTAACACTGTTATAATGATGCTTGGACGCACTCCAACGAAAACAACCACTGACTCCACCTCCCGGGATCCCAAACTTACTCCAAAACAGACCGAAATAACAGGAACCCCGGAATCTGGTCTAAACGTGACTATTACCTCAAATGTGAGGCGTAGCATCGCAGAATTGGAGGCTGAAACTGAGAGGGCAGAAATCATTTCGCAATCTCAGTCGACTATCAAGTCGCGCCTGACCACAGCACCCCTAAAGAAAAAAGCCGGCACCTCACCAAGGCCGGAAAAATACTCAAGCAGAGAAGCAGAGGCTAAAGCCTGCTTACTTAAAGCCAAACTACATCTGGGAAACTCGAGGAATCTTAAGGCTGAAATAAAAGCAGGGGTAACACAGGCAGTGGAAAGGCTGTACCATCTGGTAGTGGAGTACGGTAAAGTAAAGGCTACAAATAATAGATCGGAGCAAACTAACTCAGAAGCTGTCCAAAACGTTAAAGAAACAGAGGAATGTGTTTCGGTATGTCACTGTGCCACAATCAAAACTCCCTCTACATTGCTCCCAGCGGAGGATCTTATGAGGGAATTAATCAGCAGCTTAACCGAACATGGGGAAAAAATAGCTGATCACAAGGAATGCTTAATAAAAGCAACTTTAAAACAACCGGAACCACTACACCGCAGTACCACCGGTACAACATTTTACAATGCTGACGAGGCCACGTACGCAAGAGTGACCGCTAAAAATAAATTTGCTCCTCTTCACTCTCTCATCGTTTCATCAGCAGATGAAAACGACACTAGCACGGATGTCATTAGCAAAATCAGGACAGCAGTTGACGCAAGGTCCTCTGGTATCCGCGTCGACAAAATCCGAAAAGCCAAGGACCAGAAGGTAGTCATAGGCTGTCGGACCAAAGATGATATTAAAAGAGTGACAGAGAAGTTGAAGTCAACAAAGACTCAACTAAAAGTGGATGAGGCGGTCAACAAGGATCCTCTAGTCATAGCCATGGACGTGCTGGCATACAACACCGACGATGAAATAGTCAAGGCTATCAAAAACCAAAATAGCAACATACTAGGCGACCTTCCCGAGGAAGAGATACGAGTCGCAGTGAGATACAGAAGAAGAGCAAGGAACCCACATGAGAACCATGTTGTCATGCAGGTGTCCCCATTGGTCTGGCGGCGACTGACGGATGCAGGTCGAGCACATTTAGACCTCCAGCGTGTACGCATCTATGATCAGTCTCCGCTAGTCCAGTGTTCACGATGCCTCCGCTTCGGTCACGGCCGAAAGCTGTGTACAGAAGAGGCTGATTTGTGTTCTCACTGCGGCGGACCACACCTTAGAGCCAGCTGTCCGGCTATGATTGTAAATGAGAAACCAGACTGCAAGAATTGCCGAGCGGCCAAACTAGATAGAGCTGACCACAACGCCTTCGACAAGAATTGCCCGGTACGCAGAAGGTGGGACGCCTTGGCTAGATCTACCGTAGCATACTGCTAAGGGCTCCTTAGCAGCTACCGATCTTCAAAAAAGCCCAAGGGCGGTGCATAACACACAACGCTATAATGTGGTCCAGGTTAATCTGCAAAAGAAAAAATTGGCTACCCAAGAATTGTTGGTGGAAGCAGGAAAGCGCAAAACTTCATTCGCCTTAGTATCCGAACCGTACATAGGAAAAGAAGGAACCCTTAAACAGCAGGCAGGAACCCGCGTCATTCAACGTTCTCACAATAGGGAAAACCCTATTAAAGCGGCAATAATCGTCTTCGACCCTAACATAGAGATAATTGAACACCCATATCTCACAACAGAAAACTTGGCAGTTGCAACCTTAAAAACAAATACGTGGACAATAGGAGTTATTTCGATCTATCTTGAGGAAGGTCTACCGATTGAACACGACATAGAGAAAATAAAAGACATCCGCTCGAGGTTGCAATTGGATAGAGTCTTGATCGGAGGAGATACAAATGCTTGGAGCACTTGGTGGGGAAGTGCATGTGAGAACCACAGAGGTGAAGCATACGCGGGGGCCTTGGAGGAAATGGGAATGGAAATCCTTAATACGGGTACGGTTCCCACTTTCTACGCGATCAGAGGCGATAAAGTCTACCAAAGTCGTGTCGATGTTACTGCATGTACATCGAATATGTTAACCAGTGTAGATAATTGGAGAGTGGACCAAGGATTAACTAGCGCCGACCACAACGCCATAGTGTTCTCGATCAGACTGGACAAACCAACAGATATAAGAAAGATAAAGTCAACCAGAAGGTATAACACAAGAAAAGCTAATTGGAAGGAATTTAAAGAAAAATTAAAACAAAATTTCGAAAAGGAAAACCTAAATATTAACGCTGTTAATGAAGTTAAAACACCTGAAAATTTAGAACATATTGTAGAAAAGTATATAAAGAGTATAGAAAAGACATGCGAAAATACAATACCATTAATAAAAAGAGTTACAAAATTAAACTTACCTTGGTGGTCCGAGGAGTTGTCCAGTTTGAAGAAAGACATGGTGACCAAGAAACGAAGGATAGCGTGCGCAGCCCCACGTCGACGTCCAACCGTAGTAAAGGAGTACCTGGAATCAAAAAACAAATTCGAATTAGCATCACAAGAGGCCCAAACAACGAGCTGGAAACAGTTCTGCAATACCCAGGATCGAGAGAGTATGTGGGACGGTGTGTACAGGGTTATCCGAAAGACAGCCAAAAAACATGAGGACCAACCACTCATAAAAGATGGAAAGGTCCTCAGCCCAGAAAACTGTGCCGAACACCTGGCTACAACTTTCTTTCCGGATGATGTGTCAACAGACGACGACGACATACACACACGAACCCGCATGGATGCAGACTCTCTAGCCCAGGAGGTAAACAGTGAGAATCAGGATCCACCTTTCACCGAGGCCGAGCTGGAAAGGGTCATAAAAAGCTTTAACCCTAAAAAGGCTCCGGGATCGGATGGATTCACCGCAGACATTTGCCAGGCGGCAATACAGGAAGATCCTGCTATGTTTTTGGCTTTGGTAAATAAGTGTTTGGAGTTGTCTCACTTCCCGATCTCTTGGAAGGAAGCTGTGGTGCTGGTTCTCCGTAAACCAGGGAAGGAGGACTACTCGCAAGCCAAGTCTTACCGACCGATAGGCCTACTTTCAGTATTAGGAAAGGTCGTAGAAAAACTGATGGTAAAAAGACTGAGATGGCACTTGCTTCCAAAATCCAATCCCCGACAGTACGGCTTCGTGCCCCAGCGCTGTACTGAGGACTCCCTCTATGATCTGATACAGCATATTAAAGACAACTTGAATAAAAAACTTATAAGCGTTGTAGTATCATTGGACATTGAGGGGGCCTTTGACAGCGCTTGGTGGCCGGCTATTAAGTGCAGATTGCGGGAGAAGGGGTGCCCTCAAAACCTAAGACGGCTTGTGAGTAGTTATTTTAGTGACCGAACAGTTACGGTGGGATACGCCGGAAAGGATTTCAAAAAATCTACCACGAGGGGATGCGTCCAGGGCTCCATTGGTGGTCCCACCTTCTGGAATATATTGATAGATCCTCTCTTGGATGAATTAGAGCAACGCGGAATATACTGCCAGGCTTTTGCGGACGACATTGTTCTGATTTTCTCCGGGAAATCAGAGACAGAGATCGAAGAGTCAGGAGATCGGACTCTTGCACATGTGGAGGCGTGGGGCGCAAAAAACAAGCTCAAATTTGCAGCCCATAAGACACACGCCATGGTAATTACAAACAAATTAAAATATAGCAACCCACACATCCACATGGGCGAGACCGTGATCCAGATGAAAGATGAGATTAAGCTGCTCGGCCTCATAATAGACAGAAAGCTCACTTTCCACAAACATGTTAGCCATGTTTGCAAGAAAGCTAGCAATATATATAAGCAACTGAGTAGAGCAGCAAAGATCTCATGGGGACTCAACCCGGAGATAATCAGAACAATGTACGTCTCAGTCATAGAGCCGATAATCATGTACGCAGCAAGCGTGTGGGCTCCCGCATCTACGAAGCTGTCGGTGCAAAAGCAGCTGAACACAGTGCAAAGAGGCTTTGCCCACAAAATTATAAAATCATATCGCACTGTCTCTCTTAACGCCGCCTTGACTCTGGCTGGCCTCCTTCCTCTAGATATGCGCGTCCGAGAAGCTGCCCAATTATACGAAGCAAAACGAGGCAAACCGCAGGAAATACTGGGGGGAAGAGAAGTGGAGGAAAGGGTGTGTTATTTACAAGCACCACATCCTGCCGAGGAAGCCATAATCGACTTTACTTGCTTGGAGGATGTACAACCAGAGACCCTTGCCAAACATCATATAGTGGGCTCTCAAATTTACACTGATGGGAGTAAAATCAACGAAAAGGTGGGGGCCGCTCTGTCATATTGGAGAGATGGATCGGAGATACAAGGCAAAAAATTTAAACTCGAGTCTTATTGCACGGTCTTCCAGGCGGAAATGTTCGCGCTGCTTAAAGCTACCGAGCTCGCAATGAAGGAAACTGAGTCAACGTTCAATATATTCAGCGACTCGCGGTCCGCCTTAGAACTGTTGCGCGATGTAGATTCGTATCATCCGATTGCATTTGAGGTGAAGAAGAACATAAGAGAACTGAACAAACAAAGTAAGATCCTAAGACTATATTGGATAAGAGCTCATGTTGGAGTCGAGGGTAATGAACGTGCAGATTTCCTGGCTAAAGAAGCGGCGCTTAAGATAAAGACAGTACCAGCATATGACCGATGCCCACTGTCGTTCATTAAAAAATCCATCCGACAAAGAACCAAAATTGAATGGAATAAAAGAACACGCAAGGTGAAACAGCTGCTACCACAAAGTATTTCTTTCCAGAAGTAGACAATGCTTACCAAGTGCTAAAACACATGAAATTGAACCCCACATTGGTTCAGGCTTTAACCGGTCATGGTGGCTTTGGACAATATCTAAATAGATTTAAATGCAAAGAAAGTCCAGCCTGCAAATGTGATCCCAATGTGGAGGAATCAATATTGCATTTAATTTTGGAATGTCCGATCTATGAATCTAAGAGGGTAGATCTCCAAATACAATTAAATACTAAATTATGCAAAGAAAACCTATCGGAAATAATAAAAACAAAAGAAAGAGACCTGTTCACAGATTTTATAGAAAAAATAACAATAGAGGCAATAAAAAGCAATAAAACAAAATAATAAAAAAAAAAGATACTAAGGGTATATTTTGAAATGTATTCTAGGTATTATAAAAATTGAATGCAAAAATCAAAATAAATAAAATATAATATAATAAAAAATTTTTAGGTAAAAAATAATAATAATTGAACATAAAGAATGAAAAGGTATATAAGAAAATATATAATAATTATATATTAATCTTGTATACACAGCAAAAACAAAAGATATAAAAAATTATGTGATAATAAATAAAATATTAGTAAAAAAATAAAATGTGTCTCAGAATGTAAAAAGTAAAAATTTAAAACATTAAAACAACTAGACGGACAACTAATAACAACAAAGTTATAATTTGTAAAAGGGTATATAAAGACTCCGAGTAATTTTGTCGGAGGTCAGCTAAGATCTAAAAAAAAAAAAAAAAAAAACCTAACCTAACCTAACCTAACCTAACCTAACCTAACCTAACCTAACCAAGAACTGCACCAGGGCAAAACTCGACCACACTGACCACAATGCCTTTAGCTTTGACTGCCCCACGCGCAGAAGGTGGGATGAGATAGCTCGATCAACTGTGGCGTATTGCTAAGGGCTGCCAAGGTAAACAAATTCCCTACAAAGTGATACAGGCTAACTTACAGCGCAAGAAACTGGCAACTCAAGAGCTTTTGATTGAAGCAGAAAAGCGTGGAGTAGCAGTGGCACTCCTCCAGGAGCCATACGTGGGCAGGAAAAAATCTATGGGGACTCAAAGAGGTGTACGGATCTTCCAAGCCACTGGCGGAGAAAATGGGACTGTTAAAGCTGCAATCGCAGTCTTTGACAAAGACTTGAATGTTAAACAGTACCCTAAACTTACCACAAATAACATCACTGTGGTAGGGATCGAAACCAGTGCTTGGGAGATCACACTTGTGTCCTTTTACTTTGAAGGTGATCAGCCCATTGAACCCTATCTGTGTCAACTGAAGGAAATTGAGAAGGTCGTTGGAACGGGCAAATGGATTGTTGGAGGCGACACGAACGCGAAGAACCCGTGGTGGAGTAGTCCAATAATCGACCATAGAGGGGAAGAAACAGCTGACGCTCTCGAAGAACTGAACCTGAACATATTGAACAGAGGGGAAATTCCGACTTTCGATACTATAAGAGGCGGACAACGATTCAAAAGCTATGTCGATGTAACAGCCTGCTCGACAAACCTGTTGGACCTGGTAGAGGATTGGAGAGTGGACGAAAGTCTTACGAGCTCGGACCACAACGGAATTGTCTTCAATTTACGGCTACAAAAATCTAAAGGTATAAAAATAAGTAGAACAACCAGAATGTATAACACGAAGAAAGCCAACTGGACTGAGTTTCGTGAGAAGTTCAAACAGTTGATGTCAGAAAACCAACTTACCACAACTGAGCTACATAAGATCAACTCTAGAGACCAAATTGAAAAAGCGCTTAACATCTACACAAAAGCAATAAAAGATGCATGTTTACATTCTGTACCTACCAAAAAAGCCAAAGAAGAACTTACCATTCCGTGGTGGTCCGAGAAACTCGCCGAGATGAAAAAGGCCGTCGCTACCAGGAAACGCAGGATAAGGTGCGCCACTCAAGCCCGTAGATCGAAAGTCGTTGAAGAGTACCTGAAACAAAAAGAAGAATATGAGTCAGAGGCAGCAAAAGCTCAAATCGAGAGCTGGAAGGAGTTTTGTGGCAAACAAGATCGTGAAGGGGTCTGGGAAGGTATATACAGAGTTATCGGAAGGACCACGCTCAGGGAAGAGGATCTGCTTCTGGAAAAAGATGGTGAAGTGTTAGACTAGTTGGGGTCTCCATCCAGAGGTTGTGAGGATTATTTATATAGCGACAGTCGAGCCAATTATTCTCTATGCTGCCAGCGTATGGGCATCAGCTGCAAACAAACTCGGAATCATACGCCAGCTGGAAAATGTACAACGTGGGATCGTGCAGAGAGTGTGCAAAGCATATCGCACCGTATCTTTGAACTCGGCTCTTGTATTGGCAGGGATACTCCCTCTCGATCTTCGAATCCGAGAAGCGGCTTCGCTGTATGAAGCAAAGAGGGGGGTGCCGATACATGAGCTGAAGGACCGAGAGGTGGAACAAATGGCCTCTGCACTAGAAGCCCCACATCCGGCGGAACGCATTGACCTGGAGTTCGTAAACTTGGTAAACCAAGAGCAACTGAATGCTCACAGCGAATTTGACGTTCGTATTTTTACCGACGGGAGCAAGATTGAGGGTAAAGTTGGGGCCGCGATATCCATTTGGAACGGCGAAACCGAAACCAAAACCCTCAAGCTTGCTCTGTCGAGATACTGCACGGTTTATCAAGCCGAGCTCCTGGCTATAAGCAGAGCGACCGAGGAGATCTTGAAGAGCAGAGCGTCATCGTTTGGTGTGTATAGCGACTCGATGGCGGCCCTCTTAACTCTCAAAAATCACAGTTGCCTTCATCCCTTGGCATTGAGAGCTAGAGAAAACATAAAGACTGCATCTCTCCAAAACAAAGTAGTCACTTTGTTTTGGATAAAAGCTCATGCTGGATTTGAGGGCAACGAGAGAGCTGATGAGTTAGCAAAACTGGCCGCCACGAGCTCAAAACGCACACTGGACTATGATCAGTGTCCGGTTTCATACGTCAAGCGATGCATCCGTATGGCAACGCTTGACGAATGGAACCAAAGATACACAGAAGGAAAGACGGCATCTGTTACCAAGATTTTCTTCCCTGATGCTGGGGTGGCTTACGGAGTAGTAAGAAAAATGGAGACAACCAATGTTCAAACGCAAATAATGACGGGACACGGTGGGTTCTCAGAGTACTTGCATCGTTTCAAGTGCAAAGAGAACCCATCGTGCATTTGCGACCCTGCAGTAAGCGAAACGGTTCCTCACATCTTGATAGATTGTCCGGTTTACGCAGCTCAACGGTTCGATCTGGAAAATAAAATAAATCAAAAATTAGAAATTAGTAGCCTACATAACATCATGCTCAGTAAAAACAGAGAAACACTACTGGAATACTGTCTTAAAATATGTAATGACGTAATAAAAAGGAATAAATAGTAAATAAATTATGTTTTCATAATATATTAAAGTATATTAATGTAAAGCATAAAATAAAGATAACGATATAAGAAGCAAGTAGTATAAGTAAGCAAATTAGCTGTGAAAAAGAAATATGGGTTATAATATAAATAAAATACATTTTAAATTAAAAATCAACTTTCAAATATAAATGAAATGGTGGAAACAGTCTCCGATTACGTTGGAGGAAATAAGTATTAAAAAAAAAAAAAAAAAAAAAAAAAAAACCCCCTTACCTAACCTAACCTAACCTAACCTTTACCTTTTTTTCCGCGAGTGCTTCAGACAGAGAGGAGGAAGTTGAAAATACCGACCAAGGCCATGCTATCCTGAGGGAGATTAGGGAGGTTAAGGAGATCCTCATAAGCGATCTTAAAAACGTACTCCCAAATAAAATCAACCAAGCACAAAACTCCCTAGGAGAAATACAAAAGGCACAATCTAAGGCATATGAAGAAACCAAAGCCCTCCTGGAAAATGCAAGCACATATGCACAGGTAGCGGCAGGGACAAGGCAAGCAGCCCAGTCTGTTCCACGGGACCCCCTTACGCAGCGCAGAAATCTACACTCCATCATCGTGTCTTCACCACACGAAAGTGACACTTCTGACGCTGTGATAGGGAAAATCAGGATGGCAGTTGACGCAAAATCGACAGGTGTGAAGGTGGACTACTTGCGAAAAGCCAAGAACCAGTCAGTGATAGTAAGCTGCTCTAGGAAGGACGAGCTTGAAAAGGTGTCCGCGAGAATACGCGACTCAAAAACAGAATTAAAGGTTGAAGAAACCACCAATAAACATCCGTTGGTAATCATTAAAGATGTTATGACATACATCAATGATGACGACCTTATTGGAGCCATTGAGACGCAAAACGGACACCTTTTCGAAGGTATGAAAATCAGCAGAGAAGATATACAAGTGAAGTTCAGGCGTAGAGCTCGTAAACCACTCGTAAACCATGTAGTACTCCAAGTGCCGCCTTTGGTGTGGAAACGCCTAACAACTGCTGGGAAAATACACGTGGACCTGCAGAGAGTAGAAGTGCAGGATCAGTCGCCACTGATACAGTGCACCAAATGCCTAGCCTTTGGGCATGGCAGGAAGTCGTGTACGCAACCTGCAGTCCTCTGCAGCCACTGTGGCGAGCCGCATATAAGAGCAGAGTGCCCGGGGATCACACTCGGTGACGAGCCTAAATGTAGGAATTGCAGCCTTGCTAAGAGGGAAGCAAAGCACAATGCGTTCGACAAGGACTGCCCAGTTCGAAGAAAGTGGGACGCACTGGCACGGACTGCTGTAAACTACGAGTGCTAAGGTGGTACCAAACCAAAAAATAGCTGAGAATAAGGTCGTGTACAGGGTTGTTCAGGCGAACCTGCAAAAGAAGAGACTTGCAACAGACGAACTTATACTCGAGGCTGGCCGCAAAAAAATCGCGTATGCCCTAATACAAGAGCCATATATCGGTTCAGTTGGTGAGATGAAAAATTACCCGGGTACCAGAATATTCCAACACACGAAAGCCCACGACAAAGTGAATAAAACCGCCATAGTGGTTTTCGATAGAAGAATTGATGCGATTATTGTCCCGACACCGACCACAGAAAATATAGTCGTTGTCAAGCTAACGATCGAAGGAGTCACCACAGTGGCTGTATCCATTTACTTCGAAGATAATTTGGATGTAGAACCATACCTCAATCAGCTGCAAGAAGTGATTGCGTACGCGGGAGACGCCCATGTACTAGTGGGAGGAGATGCAAACGCCTGGAGCACGTGGTGGGGTAGTGAAAACGAAGACGACCGAGGGAGAGCCCTAATGGGAACTTTAGTAGACCTTAACCTCCACGTGCTAAATCGCGGCAACACTCCAACATTCGATACCATTAGGGGGGGGAAACGCTACAAAAGCCACGTGGACATATCGGCTTGCTCGGAACGCATGCTCAGCTGCGTCGAGGATTGGGTGGTTGATCCAGGTTTAACAAGTGCGGACCACAATGCCATAATAATTGAGTTGACAACGCCAAGAGGTTCCCAAAGTGAAACAAGATACAGCAGCACCAGAATATATAATACTAGAAAAGCTAACTGGCCCAACTTTCGATCTAAGTTTAAAGAATTACTGGAAAAAAACCACATCAATAAAACAGAAATAGACAAAATTAACAACGTTATTGAATTGGAAATGCAAATTGGAAAATTTTTAGAAACTATAACTGAAACGTGTGAAAAGACAATTCCCAAAATTAAAAAAGTAAACAAAACGTTTATTCCTTGGTGGAACCCTAAACTCGATGAGTTAAAACACAGCATGAACACCAAGAAAAGAAGAGTACGCTGCGCTGCTCCTAATCGCCGAGCTTGGGTAGTGTCTGAATATTTAAAGGCCAAAGATGAGTATGAAACCGAAGCGACAAAAGCAAAGACCGAGAGCTGGAAATCATTCTGTGGTAGGCAAGAGAAAGAAAGCGTCTGGGATGGTATTTATAGAGTGATGTCAAGAACGAAAAAGAAATACGAAGATATACCCATGGTAGTAGACGCAAGAACCCTGGAACCAAAAGAGTCCGCTAAACTCCTGGCCGATGCATTCTTCCCCGACGACAACGTGGAAGAGGATGATCTGGAACACCAAGAGACAAGGCAGGAGGCTGTGAAATCGGAAGAGCGCATGCCTGATGACAAATGGGATCCGCCTTTCACTGTTTCCGAGCTCAGATATGCGGCAGAAAGTTTCAGTCATAAAAAAGCTCCAGGACCTGATGGTCTCACAGCGGACATATGTCAGGCTGCCATAGCCACAGACGAAGAACTGTTCCTAGCCATCGCGAATAAGTGTCTCCAACTGTCCCACTTCCCCGAAAAATGGAAAATCGCAACGGTCATAATACTTAGGAAACCTGGAAAAGAAAACTACGCCCTCCCAAAAGCCTATCGACCCATCGGACTTCTATCGATTCTGGGAAAAATCATAGAAAAGATGCTGGTAAGAAGAATCAGGTGGCATATCTTGCCGTATATGAACCCCAGGCAGTATGGCTTTGTTCCTCAGCGGAGTACGGAGGATGCACTGTACGATCTGACACAGTACGTCGATGCGAAGGTGAGGGAGAAGAATCTGGTGCTCGTGGTCTCATTAGACATTGAAGGTGCGTTTGACAGTGCTTGGTGGCCAGCAGTAAAAAGTCGACTGGCTGAAAAGCGCTGTCCCTGCAACCTGCGAAGAATGTTGAGTAGCTACCTTGAGAACCGATCGGTCGCCGTAAGATATGCCGGAGTCGAATACAGTAAACGAACGGAAAAGGGTTGTGTGCAGGGATCTATTGCGGGCCCGACACTGTGGAACTTGTTACTAAACCCGTTGCTTGATGAGCTGGAGGGTGCGAAGATTTACTGCCAGGCCTTTGCAGACGATGTTGTCTTGGTTTTTTCCGCCAAAACAGCCTTGGAGCTGGAAAATGAGGCAAACACTAGCTTGAACACAGTGCGGCTGTGGGGTGTCAAAAACAAGCTAAAATTTGCACCGCAAAAAACTAATGCAATGCTTATCACTAAGAAGCTGAAATTTGACACCCCTCGGCTGCGCATGGGCAGTGTTGACATCGACCTGGTGGAGGAAATCAAGTTGTTGGGTCTGATAATCGATAACAAGCTGACATACAAGAGCCACGTCACACACGTCTGCAAAAAGGCAATAAATATCTCTAAGCAGCTGACGGGTGCAGCGCGAGTAACCTGGGGACTGAACGCTGAGGTCATGCGAGTAATATATACTGCAGTCGTTGAACCGGTCATTCTGTATGCGGCAAGCGTGTGGGCAAAGGCGGTAGACAGAATGTACGTCAGGAAACAGCTCGATGTTGTCATCAGGGGCTTCGCTCAAAAGATTAGTAAAGGATATAGAACGGTGTCTATGAACTCGGCTCTCATCCTGACGGGACTGTTACCCCTCGACCTGCGAGTCAAGGAGGTGGCATCCCTTTACGAAGCCAAAAGAGGAAGGCCTCAGGAAGTTCTCGCAGATCGTTCCGTAGAGACGAGAGCCAGCTTTTTTGCGAGGCCACATCCTGCTGAGGAGGGGGAGTTGGTCTTTGGCTGCTTGGATAGTGAAACCGACGTGCAGCTTAGCATGGAGGAGGGTGCAGTAAGTATCTTCACGGACGGAAGTAAGATAACAGGAAAAGTTGGAGCCGCACTATCTTGGTGGGATGGTGCGGTTGAAACTAAAAGCCGGAAATTCAAATTAGAAGAATACTGCACCGTCTTCCAGGCCGAGCTATACGCAATCTACCGGGCCACGGAATTAATTCAAAGCAGCAAGAAAACAGAATTTGCAATTTATAGTGATTCGCGGTCGACCCTAGAACTCTTGAAAAACAATGACGCATCCCACTTGCTAGCTGTCAAAACAAGGAATATCCTACGCTCAGTGAAACGGTCGGGAAAAACAGTGAAGCTTTACTGGGTAAAGGCCCACATAGGTATCTTGGGTAATGAGAAAGCTGACGTGCTGGCCAAAGAAGCGGCCCAAAATAAAAAGACAAAAGCTGACTATGACCTCTGTCCTGTTTCATTCATCAAAAGAACCAACAGAGTTCGTTCCGTTGATGAATGGAATAAGAGATACGTCACTGAAAACAAGGCAGCAATTACAAAAATGTTCTTCCCGACTGTCTTTGAGGCCTACAAGATATGCGGGGATATACGCCTGACCCAGTTGCACACTCAGCTCTTCACCGGTCATGGAGGATTCTCTGAATACCTCCACAGGTTCAAAAGGAAAGACTCTCCCTCATGTACCTGCGATCCTGATGCGACAGAGAACATAAGTCACCTTCTCACGGAGTGTCCTAGATTTGGTAAGGAAAGACACGACATAGAAAATAAAATAGACATAAACGTAAATAAGGACACAATAGCAAAAATAATGGAAAATAAATATATAGTCCGGTTCATTTTAGACCAAAAGTGCTCTAGAACTTGAGTTTCATCTGTCACTCCTGTAAATGGCAACGACTCCTACCGTTGGATTCGTCTTGATGTCCTGAACGTGAAACTGTCGGTCGTCAAGTGCTAAAGTGGTGGAGGGATGAGGGGGGGGTAATCAAAGATCGCTGGATTTTACGTTGTAATTTGAAAACTAGTGGACCGATTTCTTTATTATTAGTATTATTTGAACGGGTATAACATTATCTACAACACGTTCATATACATCGAATACGTCAATGCAGTGGTTACCGCGTAATAATACGAAACATAATAAAAAATAATTGTGTTTAAATAATATCACAGATTACGCTAAATCTATAAAGTTTTTGTGATAAAAATGTTGCTTACTTTAATTCTACAACAAATTACCTAATCAATAAGGTAACAATAATTACTATAGGATTTATGGTGCCTGAGCTAGAGTTAATTAACTAAACGTAGTCGCAGGTCAATATACTACGAGTACGCAATAAAAAATTGTTTTCCGCGTTAATTGTTACAAATTAAACTGTACTAACATGTAATTGTATGTACTGAATTGTCTAAAATAAACATAATTATTTTTCTATTTTTTTTTATTTTTTTTCGACCTAAATTTCTTTTATTTTTATATCATGGGTAGATATTACCAATATATATCCCCTGGCATAGTTTTTATCCTGTCAGGAACTTTAGGCCAGGGGCTACAGGCAAATTAAAAACTACTATAGTGAAAACTAAAAAAATGTTTTCTGCGTTATTTCGACGTAAATTTCTTTTATTTTTTTATCATGGTTTGATATTACCAATATCTATCCCCTGAAATAGTTTTAATTCTGTCAGGTACCTCGGGTCAGGTGCTACAGGCAAAGTCAAAACTACTATAGTGAAAAGCTAAAAGATTGTTTTCCGCGTTATTTCGACGTAAATTTATTTTATTTCTTTATCATAGGTAGGTGTTACAGATATCTATCTTCTGATGTAGGTTTTATCCCGTCAGGTACCTTGAGTCAGGTGCTACAGGCAAAGTTAAAACAACTATAGTGAAAACTAAAACATTGTTTTCCGTGTCATTTCGAAGTAAATTTCATTTAATTTTTTATCATGGAAAGGGATTACTAAAATCTATCACCTGACATAAGTTTAATCTCGTCAGGTACCTTGGGTCAGATGCTACAGGGAAAGTCAAAAATACTATAGTGAAAACCTAAAAAAATGTTTCTCGGGTTATTTCGCCGTAGATTTCTTTTATTTTTTTATCATGGGTAGGTATTACTAATATCTACCCCTGACAAAAGTTTTATCTTGTCACGTACCTTGGGTCAGATGCTACAGGCAAATTCAAAACTACTAATAGTGAAAAACAAAAAAAATATCCTCTTTATTTCGACGTAAAGTCTTTTTTCAAGGTATTATTTGAAAAATGTAAGCTTGAAATATATCATTAAAGTAATATGGTGATTACTTACCCATCTCTTCTCATTCATTTACTTATATTTGCGTACTCGTAGTATAGTGATCCTACGACTACGTTTCGTAAATTAGCTCTAGCTCAGGCACCATAAATCATATAGTAATTATTGTTACCTTTTTGATTAGGTAATTTGTTTTAGAATTAAAGTAGTAAACATTGTTTCCACGAAAACGTTATAGATTTAGCGTAATCTGTGATATTATTTATACACAATTTCTTTTTTCAATGTTTCGTATTATTGCGCGGTAACCGCTGAATTGGCGTATTCGATGTATAAGAACGTCTTTTAGGTAATTATACACTTTCAAATAATACCAGTAACAAAGAAATCGGTCTACTAGTTTTCAAATTACAGCGTAAAAACAAAAGTACAAATTCGCCAACTTTGATTACCCCTCCCCTCCTCCCTCCACCACTTTAGAACTTGACGACCGACAGTTCCACGTACAGGACACCAAGACGAATCCAACGGTATGAGTCGTTGCCATTTACAGGAATGACAGATAGAATTTTTTCATTCAGTACTGGAGCGAACCGGACTAATAGCCGACATGACTTTATAAACTATTGCACAAATATATGCAATTGCCAAAAATTTTTCTATTACCGCTACCCTGAAAATACTTACCATCGTGTCCAGCGTCGCAAGCCGCATCCAACGACGTGTCGCACGCCGTGATCCGGCACCTGAAAAGCAAAAAATTTCCCCGCCCAACCCACCCTTTTGAGGCGTTGGGATATCAACTCTGACAATTTTCGAAATTTTTTATTTCCTTTTATTTTTGTTTTTAGGACTTTTTTGAGTCCTTTATATATTAAACCCCGGTATAGGTCATTAGGACCATACTTGACTCGCTTGCTTGCTCGCTTGCTCTGTCGAGATACTGCACGGTTTATCAAGCCGAGCTCCTGGCTATAAGCAGAGCGACCGAGGAGATCTTGAAGAGCAGAGCGTCATCGTTTGGTGTGTATAGCGACTCGATGGCGGCCCTCTTAACTCTCAAAAATCACAGTTGCCTTCATCCCTTGGCATTGAGAGCTAGAGAAAACATAAAGACTGCATCTCTCCAAAACAAAGTAGTCACTTTGTTTTGGATAAAAGCTCATGCTGGATTTGAGGGCAACGAGAGAGCTGATGAGTTAGCAAAACTGGCCGCCACGAGCTCAAAACGCACACTGGACTATGATCAGTGTCCGGTTTCATACGTCAAGCGATGCATCCGTATGGCAACGCTTGACGAATGGAACCAAAGATACACAGAAGGAAAGACGGCATCTGTTACCAAGATTTTCTTCCCTGATGCTGGGGTGGCTTACGGAGTAGTAAGAAAAATGGAGACAACCAATGTTCAAACGCAAATAATGACGGGACACGGTGGGTTCTCAGAGTACTTGCATCGTTTCAAGTGCAAAGAGAACCCATCGTGCATTTGCGACCCTGCAGTAAGCGAAACGGTTCCTCACATCTTGATAGATTGTCCGGTTTACGCAGCTCAACGGTTCGATCTGGAAAATAAAATAAATCAAAAATTAGAAATTAGTAGCCTACATAACATCATGCTCAGTAAAAACAGAGAAACACTACTGGAATACTGTCTTAAAATATGTAATGACGTAATAAAAAGGAATAAATAGTAAATAAATTATGTTTTCATAATATATTAAAGTATATTAATGTAAAGCATAAAATAAAGATAACGATATAAGAAGCAAGTAGTATAAGTAAGCAAATTAGCTGTGAAAAAGAAATATGGGTTATAATATAAATAAAATACATTTTAAATTAAAAATCAACTTTCAAATATAAATGAAATGGTGGAAACAGTCTCCGATTACGTTGGAGGAAATAAGTAAAAAAAAAAAAAAAAAAAACCTAACCTAACCTAACCGTCTTGGCTCGACCGCGCCCGTGAAAGCCACGAAAATACACGTGCTCCGCACAAAAAAAATACCGGAAAAATAGTAAAAAGTGCTCCGATTTTGGTGATTCTTGTGTCATTTTGTGTGGAATGTTGAGTGCCATATAGTGTTGCATAGTGCAGTTCCAGAACTTCAGCGGTTCCTGCTCGGGAACTGAAAAACTGGATTTTAAGAGGTTATGTGACAAAAATTTTACCTTTTCATATTAATTACTCTGGCTACATATATCCGATCCACCTAAAACTTTTTCCATCTTTTGAACACTCAAGTGTGCTACATTTTTCACATTTTTTGGCATCCGTAATTCAAGGGTTTCCGCGGGAAACTCGAAAAACTGGAAACCACGTGGCCACGTGCTTCGTGAAGGAGCGGAGACAGCGACTTAATTTTTTGTGGACTTTTTCACCCTATTTAGCAAAGTAAAATCCAATTAAAAGAAAAATTTTTTCAGTGTAAATAAAAAAGATATTAAATATTTTGTAAAAAATTTCGACTTGACTTTGGAGAGCAGCAGCTCAAGATCTACAGTGACAACATACTGTTTTTAGTGTGTTTTCAGTTGCGCGCTAGAGTCCTTTATATCTGCATCTTGGTAAAGAGTAACCATGGACAGTTTCCTTTGATTAAAGATCGCACCACTAGGCCTGTGAGAGCTCAATACATGGACAAGCTGTTCCAGCCCCCTTGTCGATCTTTTATTTATAAGAAAAATGTGTATAATTTATGTATCGACATATATAATAAACTCCCAGCAGACTTGAAGTCATTAGAGTCACATAGATTTAAAAATAAATTGAGACATTGGCTTTTGGATAACATTTTTTATACCGTTGACGAGTTTTTAGAATTTAAGTATTAATTGACATTGTTTATATTTTGCTAGTTTTTAATTTTGACATTGATAATTGATTTCTAATGTGTAACTTTATTGATTTGTTTTATATATAGATAGCCTTTATTATGACATTATATTTGCATGCCTAGTCAAGGTGGAATACTGCGACTTACCTACTAAAAATGTAACATCTGAAATGTAAATTAAGTATTCTTGCAAATAAATATATTTTGAATTTTGAATTTTGAATTTGAAAAAATTTCAGAATTTTTCGTCCGAAATTCAGAAAAATGGGGCTACCCTTGTGAAAAAGTCGAAAATTTTTTGTACAGAACTGTTTTTTGATAATATTTTAAAATTTGTGGTCTAAACTTATTTCAGTTTATAATTTATAGTAAAGCCCTTATTTTTCTGCATTTTTTGACATGTTGTTTGTATTTTTCGCATATTTAGTTTTTAAGATATAGAATTTTTTATCATTTTTGTAATTTAATTAAAAAATAATTAATTTATATTTAAAATAACACCATTTTTGACTTTTTATGTATGTTTCGGCTTATTCTGGCCCAAATCCGGGACCTCTAGGCCTCTCCGTTAAGAATTTGTTGGAAATCCGCCATTTTGTCGGCCATCTTAAAAAAGTTTAACTGAAGAGTGCTCCCGTTGTATTTGAGCTAGAAAGTTGCGGTTTCCACATTTTACAGTGTTTTTAGATATATTTTGATGTTCAACTGTCAAATCTCGATTTCGGCGCTGAAAAATATTTCGGCCTGAAACCGTCCTGAAACGATAGCTAAGGTCCTGCCAAGGTGTTTGTTGAAAACCCCGTATCTCTACGACTGACAGAACCCGAGTTACAACGATTTCCCGCCGGGTTTTGACAGCTCGGCGGCCATTTTGAAAAACTTCAGGCACTTACTACGGGCAAACCGTTGGTCGTAGAAAATTTTGGTTTTCTGTACCGGGTTCCTCTTGGCATAATCTATACTATCCAGGTCATTTTTTCAGGATCGGAGGCCTGAAAATTTTCAGCGCTGAAATCAAGCGTGTTTTATAGATTGGGTGAAGCCAATTTAAACGAGCCCAAGCACTGAGCTCTACGACCAAAATTGACGGAGATACGGCGGTTGAAAAATTGCTTTTGACGTTTCGACCGCCATTTTGAAAATTTTAAAAGCTTAATAACTCTGCTTCCGGTGATCGGATCGCTGCGCGGTTTTCGGCGTTGACAAGCCCAGAACTCTATCTAGCCAATTTTATGACTACGAACTCTATATAGAGTCTTCAAATAATTTGACAAATTAAGACCACAGTAGGCTAGAGATCTCACAACACAATACTATAGTGAAAACCGCGCAGCTGTATCTTGAAAATTGCCGGAGATATTCCACATTTAAATTTTTGGCCGCCATTTTGTCCGCCATCTTGAAAATCTTTGAGTTGGGATATCTCTGGAACCGTTAGCCCGATTCAAACGCGGTTTTCGGCATACGAAAGGGCTTCGACAGATCTTTCGATTTAATTTATTTTGACGGCTCTACATAGAGCCCTTACCATTTTTCCTTGATAGAGTCGAAAGTTGACCTAACCTAACCAAATTTTTTGGTTCTTTATGACTGAGTAGACTCAGTAGGATCCTTTTTGGTAATTTATTCAGTATTTTGTCGGCCCATTGTAGAGTTTAATTAATAATTTTCTTTGCTCTACAATTTATTTGTTGTTCATTTTAAACTTTGTCAGGAGTAAACCTAAATTGGAAATAAGACCTTTGAAAGACTGTTCGGACCTTGCTAGTCCGTGTATTAATATTTACATTATTATTTACATTATTATTAAATAAAATTAGACTCATTCTCAAAATATTTTGAGAAAAATATGTATATATATGTCGTTATAGGCGGTGGCGGACTTTCAGAGGGGTTGATTCTAATTAAAATATTTAAGAATTGGATTATAATGAATCCTTGGAGTTCGCGGTGCGTGCGCGGGCGCTGCATATGGGCTACGGGAAAGGACTGACTCCCGAATATCATTGCGTCTTTGCTCTGCGCCCTAGTACTTAGCTATTGTTTCAGTGACTCTCAAAGTATACCAGCGCTTCTCAAGCAACCACCCCAAGACTTCATTCATGAGCTAGCCTCATGATCCAATTCGGTCTAGACATTCTACATCCCGACACGGCCATCCTGCGAGACACACGTCCTCGTGGGTAAACTGTAAACTGTGCATTAGCAAGGTATTATCCGCTCGGCCAATTCTGACCATAAACTTAACCAGATTGAACAGTTTTTAATCCCTGCCAGATAATTTCAGTTACATTAAGAGCGATCAAGTACCATTATAGTCACATCAGTAGTCGTAAACATTAAACACTTCAAAAGTCTCAAAAGTAAGGTATCTGATTCGCGATCTATGGCTATCACATAGCCCCATACAATGTCCATATTTTGTGGACTCACCAAGTTAATTCCATGACTCCATGGTCTTCTCAAAACCCAAACACAACATAACCTCGACTAGAGCAAGGTGCACGCCGCGTATGCACGTACTACTTAAAGCAGACTATATTTATTTTGAAAGAGAGCACGTCTCTAACTTCAAATGAGAGCGCATCCAAAAGAAAACAATAACGTACCACTCAAAGCAGACACCGATTTCTACGCACTACGGTACCTCCAAGCCTCCGCTTTAAAATCAGTCGTCAACACAGTAAAATCGAACTCAGAACCTCACTTTCAGTATTCAAATTTCTCATGAACATAGCCATCTAACTTCAATGGTACTTTATCCTCCGACAAAACGCACGACTCTATAAATATGCCTCAGTTTTTACTCAACACACCAATGTCTTTAATACAATTTTCCAGGTGATCGTCCATGATTAATCGGATCATCATTTTAGAATTCAAGAAACCTTTGACTCATAGCACTCACATGTATAACATAAAAATATGATTTTAAATTATAACTTTTGTGCGTGGCCAGTAATGCTCAAAACGTCTCGTAAACAGTTTTCGTCAGTTAAAATAGCATTCATTAAACCAGGCTGTTACCAGGGACCATGGGAGACACGCACCGGGGAATATACGGCCGACTCAGGACACGGGGCATTCTCCCGCCCCCCATCCCCGTGAATGCTCTCCCTTCTGGGGAATATACGGCCGACTCAGGGCACGGGCCATTCTCTCGCCCCCCATCCCCAGGGAATGCTCTCCCTTCTGGGGAATATACGGTCGACTCAGGACACGGGGCTAAACCTAGCTAACACCCTCCATCCCCAGAAAACGCATTCCACCTTGGAACTACGCCTCGATCGTCTGGTAACCTGCTCCAAGGTAACCGAAATACCAAACTCCCACTGACTACTCAGAGTAGATCCAGATTTCTCTCAGGCTATAGGTGTCGCCCCGTTACTGTATTATCGAGTCAAGGCCTGGTTCAGCATACAGATATGATATAGGACAACAATATAATTAGAATATCAAAGTAGAATATGAAAGTAGAAAGATGAGTTAACCTCTACTTCTGTTGAATATGTTTTCGCAGTACATATTCATTTTATTTGGTAGGTAACTAATATCAGAAAGACATTCTAGATAGGTGTGGCTTTGCCACTCACTTACAAACGCTATGGCTATGCCATTTACTTATTACTTGTTCTATTATTTCATATAGATTTTACTTGGCTTATAGATCGACAGCTCCGGTCAAGGCATTAGCTTCCATCGCGGAATCTACTGCCTGGTGACTTCGTTACTTAAGATCACCCGCCGGACTTGGGGGCTTTGCCCCCAAGAGGACCTCCACCTTCCCCATAGTCCTGCCACATTGCTCCAACAAGTCGACCTTGCCAGTGTGCTTACTAATCACACTTCATGGGCGAGCACGCCTCGCTCCTGTCCAATATAATATCATTGTTCATAACATACATTGTACTCGCATTATATGGACACCGTTAGGAAACCTACGTTACTTGGTACCCTCATCTTTCCACGTTCATGGCATTTAAGGTCAACTCAATATACAGTGAACACTCACCCAGAGAATCAGCTGGACTTCACAGGTTTTACCTTTCAGCAGCAGATCTCACCACCAACTCGTGTCGTGTTCGCGCCTCGATCTTACTTGATTACTTTTTCCCACGCTTTTTGCTTTCTACCACCCATCTTAAAAACCATAGTGCCAACATTCAGAAAATAGTCATTGCCAACATAAGCAGTGTTACCACAATACAAATATAAATTTACTGTAAGAATGTTGTCACTTACCGATTTTACTGTGGCGAATCGCGCTAAGCGCGACACTCCCAACAACAAAGAGAGTTACTGCAGAAGGATGAGTAGCTGACGCGTCCACTCCAGGATTTTCTCTCTGGCCCGAATGGCTGCGCCTCTTTTACTTCTCGGTTGGTTATTTTCAACTGTGGAGGTTCCATCAATAGCTGTTTCCTTGTCAGGATTTTGACCATGTTCTGTCACCTCAGGTTCGTTATCATGCAAATCTTCTATGGCCCTTATGTCATGCTCATTCAAATATTGAACCGGTGCGTCTCTCGACGAGACCTCGTTTTCCTCTGTCCTTGTTTCAAAACAGTCAGCTTCTAAAGGGTATAAGTGCCCAATTGACCGTGTCAGTGTGGTGTCATTGACCTTAATTTTAGCTACCCTGTGCTCTCCATCGGCCCCTTTTATAAGGTCAGTGATCCTGCCGACATTCCAATTTTCACGATTTTTCGATTCTGCCTTAATTTGCACAATGTCACCTATATGGGGTGTTCGATCAGACTTTATTCTAGGTTGTTTAGGAGAGTGTTGGTATCTCTCTCTCAGCCCTACAAGATATTGGCCAATAAACATCCTTTTAAACTCTTCAAGAATGATCATACCTCTATTCCAGCTTCTCCACCAAATATTGTCGCCCCGTTACTGTATTATCGAGTCAAGGCCTGGTTCAGCATACAGATATGATATAGGACAACAATATAATTAGAATATCAAAGTAGAATATGAAAGTAGAAAGATGAGTTAACCTCTACTTCTGTTGAATATGTTTTCGCAGTACATATTCATTTTATTTGGTAGGTAACTAATATCAGAAAGACATTCTAGATAGGTGTGGCTTTGCCACTCACTTACAAACGCTATGGCTATGCCATTTACTTATTACTTGTTCTATTATTTCATATAGATTTTACTTGGCTTATAGATCGACAGCTCCGGTCAAGGCATTAGCTTCCATCGCGGAATCTACTGCCTGGTGACTTCGTTACTTAAGATCACCCGCCGGACTTGGGGGCTTTGCCCCCAAGAGGACCTCCACCTTCCCCATAGTCCTGCCACATTGCTCCAACAAGTCGACCTTGCCAGTGTGCTTACTAATCACACTTCATGGGCGAGCACGCCTCGCTCCTGTCCAATATAATATCATTGTTCATAACATACATTGTACTCGCATTATATGGACACCGTTAGGAAACCTACGTTACTTGGTACCCTCATCTTTCCACGTTCATGGCATTTAAGGTCAACTCAATATACAGTGAACACTCACCCAGAGAATCAGCTGGACTTCACAGGTTTTACCTTTCAGCAGCAGATCTCACCACCAACTCGTGTCGTGTTCGCGCCTCGATCTTACTTGATTACTTTTTCCCACGCTTTTTGCTTTCTACCACCCATCTTAAAAACCATAGTGCCAACATTCAGAAAATAGTCATTGCCAACATAAGCAGTGTTACCACAATACAAATATAAATTTACTGTAAGAATGTTGTCACTTACCGATTTTACTGTGGCGAATCGCGCTAAGCGCGACAATAGGCTACGACTACCAAATGGAGCGAAACCAAAACTCAATGCCGCTATTCAACTCTCAATGGGAAAGTCAAAGTCAAATTATTTCACTTAGTAAAGTCAGTCGCATGTTCTTTACTGGTCAGTTCAATAACTCAGTGAAAGGAAACTGATACATCACTATTTAAATATTGCTCGTCAAAGTTTTCTTGTTCCTTAGATATTTTCAGCTTAGGCAAATTTCTAGACGCGTTATGAATCGAATCTATAGCCATGCTATCTTTTTATTTATCTTTTCATCATTATAAAATTTCTCTTATTAATTATAATCAGATTTCAAGGTGATGCAATAAAGCACTTCAAAAAGCAAAGTAAGATAGGTACACCAAATTCACTTCGACTACGGATGCACAAATAGTCAGCCTTGTTTGCTACATAGCAATTTTATCAAGGCAACTTTTATCTAGACTGTCATTCTTACAAATCTCCATAACTTTTGAAACACTTCAACTATATAAATTTAGTAAAACTTCATTTTTACTTAATTTTGGAATAGGTTCCATTAATTCACTTTGCCCTTTGTCTATACTGTACTCATACCTGTTCTTCGAAGCATGTATCACTATTAATTTCGTTACAGGAAATCTATGTGAGCCGTTTGTTATTTGTGTTAGTATTAACTTGCTTCATTATCAAAAGAGCAGCCGGCCAATAACACCCACGTAGAGCTACACCATTATTTTTTATCATAACACTTTAATGGGTAACATACAATATCCCGTTACATTAAACTTTCGGTCAAACAAAGAGTGTCGTGTTGAATCGCTCTGATTTCAGTCCGCCACTACGCCGCCTACGTTTGTTTATTTTAATAAGAAACGACCTCCCGGACGTCTTTAACAGTTAAGATAAGGAATGCTTCGCGGTCCCAGGTACTAACACCTGAATAGAGCTCAACATACAAGGTATATTGTAAGTCAGTCATGATTACCAAAATAAAGCAATGCCATAAAGTAGCTCAAATCAAAGAAGTTATAGAAAAATCGATGAGTTCCAATATAATCACGGTGAATAGCAACCAAAGTTCGTAGATAAATTCTAGGCAGTTGCTTGCTTATCGTGTGGGTCTCAAGGCCATTTCACCCCTCAAACCCCGGAAGCGAAACCATTGAGCCGCCCAAAGCTTGCACAATGTTTACATGTACAAACACCTGAAGGGAACAAAGGCACGAAACCATCTCTCATCCCCAGACGATCCAGCCTGCAACGTCCGAACCAAAATGGGTAAATCCCATCATACGACGTATTTCCGTTCGACAAGTGCCCCACCGGGACTCGAACCCGGCAGCTCCGCAACGCGAGGCCAGCCTTCAACCACTCGGCCAACGGATGCCGTTCTCAGCTATAAACACATTATTCAAACCTCTAAAAACTTTCGTTAACTTTTTTTCACACCGAGTGCAGCAGCGGCTAGCACTTGAAAAGGGAGACCTCTTTTTGTAACATCTCAGTTTTTGTGCAGTGTTAAAATAAGGTAATAAAATTAAACACTTAACCGCTGATGACGTTGGCATACGTCATTGTTGGCACTGATATGGCATCGTGATAGCTACAGCGTTGTTTTGTACCTTTTGTTGAACATAGAATTATGCACCTCTATCGCATGTTATGGTTTCAATTACAATGGTTTATAAGTTAGCCAAATGACAAGATATTCAATAATTTTAGTTACTTAATGCCTTTCAATTATGCAGGTGACAAAAGATACTTTGATTTTAATTACTTAGTTATTGATCGATCCCATTCTATGTGAATGTACAAAACAAATTCATTATGCATTTACAGTCTGATTGCTATTCTGACCTTCCTTTTTAATACCCAAAGGTTGACTGGAAGGAATCACCTATGGAATAAGTCTGCCTTTGCACTACTTTGGCATATGCTAACCATTCTGTTACTCTCGAGCAACAAAGTGCTACGAATAAACAAAATATAATAATTACTGCATCCATTCAAATTAAATAGATGCCAAAGCTTTCTTAAATTTTATTTAAGTTATTAACTTAACACGTATCAAAAGAATCTTAAAATCCCATATTAAATAATATCAAAATAACGAAAACATAACTAAAGTTATTCTTTTTATCACCAACTCAAAGTGGCATTCAGAATTCGTTATCTGAATTTAAAAATTCGGTATCTTATTCAAAATATTATAATCAAAACGATCTGGCCTGATTGATGTGGTCTCTGCTGCGCGCCACTGCCGAGCCGCTTTGCGCCTCCCACTTGTATCACACACAAGACTTAACTTTACACTTTTAAAAATTAATTTGCAAACATAAAATGCCCATATGCTATGGATGGATATTCAATCCCACTTCTGATGTCGTTATAGGCGGTGGCGGACTTTCAGAGGGGTTGATTCTAATTAAAATATTTAAGAATTGGATTATAATGAATCCTTGGAGTTCGCGGTGCGTGCGCGGGCGCTGCATATGGGCTACGGGAAAGGACTGACTCCCGAATATCATTGCGTCTTTGCTCTGCGCCCAAGTACTTAGCTATTGTTTCAGTGACTCTCAAAGTATACCAGCGCTTCTCAAGCAACCACCCCAAGACTTCATTCATGAGCTAGCCTCATGATCCAATTCGGTCTAGACATTCTACATCCCGACATATATATATGTCGTCATAAGCGGTGGCAGACTATCAGAGGGTTTGTTTCTAATTAAAATATTTAATGAATTGGACTACAATGATTTCTTCGGGTAAGGTCGCGTGCGCGGGCGCTGCATATGGGCTACGGGAAAGGACTGCCTCCCGAATATCATGGCGTCATTGCTCTGAGCCCAAATACTTAACTATTATTTCAGTGACTCTCAAAGTTTAGCAGCGGTTCTCAAGCAACCACCCCAAGACTTCATTCATGAGCTAGCCTCACGATCCAATTCGGTCTAGATAATCTACACTCCGACACGGCCATCCTGCGAGACACACGTCCTCGTGTGTAAACTATAAACTGTGCTTTGCAAAGTATTATCCGCTCGGCCAATTCTGACCTATTCCTATTAGGAAAAACATATCTCACAATACTAATTTTACAATCATAAAATGTGACATCAATCAAATTTGATTAACATTCCTATAGAGTATATGCCAAATTTTAATTTATCTTTGACCAAATATTATAATTCTGTTTACAATACTTTCTTGAACATAATCGAATTTCTCCACATTAAACTCAGCTGTTACCAGTGGCCTTGATGAGATGACACACACACTGGCTTTCCCATCTCAGGATCGCCTGGCTTTCCCATCCCAGGATCGCCTTGGCCTACTATGGGCCTTCATTTGTCAATCTCCACTGCTGTACGCATCCCACGTACAGCTATGCGCATTCCACCTCGGGAATCGCCAGCACCTCCTGGTAACCCGCCACCAAGGTAACTGCACTACCGCGTACCCACTGGCTCCACAAAGTGGTCAGATTTCTCTTAGGCTACGGCTACATAATTACCATTGGCGCTTAACTAAAACTCAATGCAAGCTATCCGACTATTTGGGATTTTCATGATCCCTCAACACTCGCACCAAAATTTTCCTCGTCAAAGTTTTCTTGAGTTCCTTAGATATTTTCAGTTTAGGCATATTTCTAGATGCGGTCTGGATCGAATCTATAACCATGCTATCTTTACTTTTCTTTTCATCATTATAAAACATCTCTAATCAATTATAATCAGATTTCAAAGTGATACAATAAAGCACTTCAAAAAGCAAAGTAAGATACACAAAATTCACTTCGACCACGGATGCACAAATAGTCAGCTTTATTTGTTACATAGCAATTTTATCAAGGCAACTTTTGCCTAGACAATAATTCTTACAAATCTCCATTACTTGGCATTAACACTTCAACAAAGTTATTCAAAATCACCGATTTTGATAGAACTTGCGTCTTATAAATGCGCCTTTACTAAGGTAAGTTCTACAAGGCCATAATTTACTGCGGCTACTTTGCAATTCACGGTTTACCCTTATTTAACCCTAAATAAGTAGTTGATTAGGATAGTGTCGTCAAATCGATATTATGATGTCGTTAGATCGACAAATTAATTGTAGGTTTATTTAATTTCAAAATCACATATAGAGAATTTATTCAGCCTTGCCTTATTTTTATCAAATCTCTGTTTACTGTTAACTACCGCTTTTTCTATGTTACGTAATGCTTTATCTCTAACACTTTGTAAGTCTACTTCATTATCACTTTCACAAGCCATTAAAGTCTGTGAGAAGAAATCTACGTGAGACATGAGTTTACTTGCATTATACATAATGTCAAAATCAAACGATTGTAAAAAGGCCCACCAACGATGTTCACGCGGAGTCAAATTTATTTTTTTACTCGAGCATTTATACGAGTTGCAATCTGTTATCACTGTAAACTTTCGGCCGGTTAAGTATTAATGGAAGTGGTTAATCGCGTTGACGACAACTAAAGTCTCGAGTTCATAAGAATGGTATCGTGACTCGGTCGGTGAAGTACGTTTGCTACTTATAATAAGAAACCATACATCGTTTGTTTTCAACCAATTGAAATAGTATCGCACCATAGCTTTCAGTACCTACTTGCGTCCGTGTGAAGCTCAACAGGATATTGTGCGTCGAGTACAATATCATAAGTATTGGTTCTTTTGTTAGAAGGGTAATAATTCTTTGTCGTATTAGTTCATGTTTCTCAGACCACTTAAAAGGTACGTTTTGTGATGTCAACTTATACAAAGGACCCATTATTTCAGCTAACCCATTAATAAATTGACGAAAATAAGTGGCGAGACCTATAAGTCGTAATTGGTCGACTGTTTCCGGAGGTGGTAACAAAGTTAGAACTTAAATTTTTCATTTATTTGGTCGAATTTCACCTGCCCGAACTTCGTAACCTAGAAATTCTAATTTAGTCTTTAAGAATGAACACTACATTAAATTCAAAGAAAAACCTGCTTTCGTTAATGTTTCTAGTATCTTTCGCAATCGTTCTAACCCTTGCTCTACACTTTCTGAAATAATTAAAATGTCGTCCGCGTAAACAATCACGTAAGAATGTGCTAGGTCTCCTAGGGCTTTATTTATAGCCCGATGAAATACTGACATAGCATTTCGTTTCGTACACCAAAGGGCATAGTCAAGTATTAGGTGTTATAAAGGCAGTACGTTCTATTGACTCATCATCTCTTATTGGAATTAAATGAAAACCGCTAGCGCAATCTAACTTTGTGAAGTATTGGGTGCCGTTTAATCGGGAAATTAAGTCAGACATTATTGGTAAAGGATATCGATCTGGCACGCAATGTTTTAACCAAAATGGGTAAAGTCCCACAACGCAACGTATTTCCGTTAAACAAGTGCCTCACCGGGACTCGAACCCGGCAGCCCCGCAACGCAAGGTAAGCGTTCCACCACTCGGCCACGGATGCCATTCTCGGCTACTCGTTAACTTTTTTTTTACACCGAGTGCAGCAGCGGCTAACACTTGAAAAGAGAGACCCCTTTTTGTAACATCTCAGTTTTTATGCAGTGTTAAAATAAGCTAATAAAGTTAAACGCTTAACAGCTGATGACGTTTGCCATAACGTGATAGAGCTACAGCGTTCCTTTGTACCTTTTGTTGATCATAGAATTATGTACCTTGATCGCATGTTATGGGTTCAATTACAACAGTTAATAAGTTAGCCAAATGACTAGATATCGTTAAATAATTTCAGTAACTGAATGCCTTTCAATTATACAGGTGACAAAGGATAATTAATTAGCCCATTATTCTAATTCTAAAGTATGTGAATTTTTAATTACTTAGTTATTGATCAATCCCATTCTTTATGAATGTACAAAACAAACACGTTATGCATTTACAGTCTGATTGTTATTCTGACCTTCCTTTTTTTAATACCCAAAGGTTGACTGAAAGGAATCACCCGTGGAATAAGTCTGCCTTTGCACTACTTTGGCATATGCTAACGATTCTGTTACTCTCGAGCAACCGAGTGCTAAGAACAAACAAAATATAATAATCACTGCATCCATTCAAATTAAAAAAAGAAAGTATATTAGCAGTAATTGCCAAAGCTTTCTTAAATTTCATTTAAGTTATTAACTTAACACGTATCAAAAGAATCTTAAAAACCCATATTAAATAATATCAAAATTGAATCAAAATAACGAAAACATAACTAAAGTTATTCTTTATATCACCATCAAACCACTTTTTCCGAATTCACTTTATTATCAACCTTCAAACTCAAAGTGGCATTCAGAATTCTTTAGCTAAATTTAACAATTCGGTATCTTACTAAAAATACTATAATCAAAACGATCTGATTTAGGTCTCTGCAATCCCGCACGCCACTGCCGAGCCGCTTTGCGCCTCACTCTTATACCACACACTGAATTTACACTGAATTTTACACATCCACTAAATTAAAATTTATTTCGCAAATAAAAGCCCATATGCACTGGATTTCAATCCCACTTCTGATGTCGTCATAAGCGGTGGCAGACTATCAGAGGGTTTGTTTCTAATTAAAATATTTAATGAATTGGACTACAATGATTTCTTCGGGTAAGGTCGCGTGCGCGGGCGCTGCATATGGGCTACGGGAAAGGACTGCCTCCCGAATATCATGGCGTCATTGCTCTGAGCCCAAATACTTAACTATTATTTCAGTGACTCTCAAAGTTTAGCAGCGGTTCTCAAGCAACCACCCCAAGACTTCATTCATGAGCTAGCCTCACGATCCAATTCGGTCTAGATAATCTACACTCCGACATATATATACATACAATATACATAAATATAAT